>JAEBDU010013496.1:101266-127619 GCA_016802625.1 Heliconius numata | reverse complement strand
TAATAATGAATAATAAATAAAATAATAATAATGAATAATAAATAAAAAATAAAATTATACAAAAAAAAAAATTTGGAAAAAAAAAAGTTACATTTGAAAAAATTAGCATTTCAATAAATTAACATTTGAAAAAAAATAAAAAAAAAAAGAAGGACAATTTCAGTTAATATTCAATTCTATGTTAGTAAATATTTTTTATATATTGTGTAAAATGTTAGTTATAAGCAAAACAAATTATGTAAACAGGTCAGAGAAAATAAAGGCTCTTTTTATTTTTTATTTTATTTTATTTATTTTTAATAAACACATTTTTCCTTTTATTAACATAAAATTATATACGAAAACGCTATATTAGAATTATATTATATTTAAATACATACAAAGAAAAAAATCTATTTTTCTCTTTAGCTCTTTTTTAACTGCCTGACCCCATTGAATCTAATAAATTTTATATATAGCTCGTAGTATCGACAATCCTATGTGAATATTTAATTTAATATTAAAGAAAAGATGTTTTAGGAACCTGTTATCTTTTGTTACGATCCTAGAAGTCCTTATTAGGCAAATGTATTACTGAAAAGATTTTTTTATAAAAATTTTACTTTTATTAATAAATGTCATTCACATTAAGAAAATTAAAAACATAAGCCAGTATTTTAACTGGATCTCTTTTTGACAGGAATTCTTCAATGTATGTATGTTGCAATCTTCTACGTGGTATCTCGTGGTGGTGGTTCGTGCTGAACTGGCACGCTTGAAACACCATAAATTAAAAACAGAAGAGTAAATAACTGTTTTAAATAGTAAATAGAAGTGACATGAGCAAGTAAACAAAGCCGTATTATCACAAATGTCGTTAATGTAGCATTATCTCAGTCCGCGATTAGTTTAAACGCTAGTTTAAGCCGCAAAAGGCTTTGCCGACTATTTACTATGCAAATTGGAACTTATATTTACTTATTCTTCATACTAATTTCAGTAGCATTTAGCTATTTGGAGAGTAATATTTCGGCAGGAATTGAAAACCAAATAAATGTAATTATTATGGGTTCGATTCCCACTCGGGGGAACGGGTTAACACCGGGTTGGATGAACAAAACCCAGTGTTAAATAACAGCCCGCAGTTTCTCGAAGATAGTAAATAATATAAGAAAAACTGTTTCTGTATTTAACTTTGAAAAATGGTGTTTCATTTTGATTTAACTTTCATGATTTATTTGATTAAATTGCAATAGAAGTAACGAATGCAGACGTTTCACGTAACATATAAACTACATTTGAGCTAGAGCTGTACTACGTAGAACGTGATATGTAACGTAGGTCGCGAATAAATAGAGATGAACCGCAGATACATATAAAGCAAGAAATAGCTAGGATTTATGAAAAATAACTCAAAATATGTGTAAATTAAATATATTAAATTTTAATAAACAATTTTTTATATTTAAATTTTTATTTGTAACGCGATCTAATAATATTTCTTAATTATATCTGCACTGAAATTCAAAACTTCGAGCATATATTATTAGGATTCCGTATCTCAAAAGGTAAAAATGGAACCCTTATAGGATCACCTCGTTGTTTGTCTGTCAATACTATAAAGCTGAAACTAAACATATCTAGCTGAAAAGCAGGTTTATGGTAATAGGCATAAAAAAAACAAGCTTCCAAATCAACGCGATATATATAAAACTCGTCAATAATCAAAATCTATAGAGTACTTGCTATGGACCTACAGTTCTGAAATTTTGCACGAAGTAAAAAATTATAGGGAGCCTCGGTGGACGAGACCGACTCGCACTTAACCTATGTTTTATATTAACAATATTGTTTGACAAAAAAAAGCTAAAAACTTCAGTTCACTTCATTTCTAATTTAATAAACATTGTATATGATACATCAGCAAAATAAGAAATCATTTTAGTTTTCACGTATATCCCTTGCACATTCAAGAACGAAGACCAGCTCGAATGCAATAGATCGTAGAATAGTAGCTTAATAGAGCGAATGCAGCTAGTGCTGTGAAAAAGAAACGGGAGCCAATCAATCTACATTTACAATCATATGAGTATCGATCCACTTGCCTCGTGTAGGAAGTGTGAAGCTTCTTGATATTACGTTGAGATTGTGTTTCTATTTGTTTTTTTTTAAATAAGACGATTTTTTATTTTTTTTTATATATTATATAATAGGAATAGATGTTTATTAATATTTTATTTAATATATTAATTACTCTCAAATCAATCAAGATGTGACACGGGATGCAAAAAGTCGTATAGCTCATTTTTTTTTAAATATCATCTTTTTCCTACGATTTGTATTTCGTGGTCTAATAAAAATAACTATATGTTTTGTATGACACGCCAGAACTAATATAGAAAATTAAATATTTCAGAATATTATATGTTAAAATTGATTTAAATTACATAAGTTAATCATTTTAAATGGCAATACTTTTCGATGTTTTTATGTAAAGCTTTCATATAACCAATTAATATGTAAATTTAAGGCATTTTTAAACATTCACTTTTAAATATATAGACCTGCCCCACACGTTTAATGGCACAATCAAATATTCATACAAAAAAAACGCGAATACTCCAAGCAAAGTTGGCATAACTCCAAAAAAATGTTACGAAATTGAAACAAATCCATTAACTCCGGGTTATAACGTCAAAAGTATTTTATCGCAGTGCAGAGATCGTCAATTGAATCGTTACGGAGTATAGTTTAGAATGACTTCATTCTATATACGTGGGGTGACTTGGGTGTCTAGCGGGAAGTAGTGGGAAGTCTGTCTCCCTTTGCTTAGCGTTGTATTTGTATACATTTAATTTTGTTAGCCAATAAATCAATTATTCAAAATGTCTTTCTCATAAATTAAATTATTAGAATGTTCAGTGAGTTAGAAGGTAATGCATTGGATTGATTTAATCACCTACTGTACCCATAGTTAGATTCATATCTATTTACTTCTTTTATTTATTTAGTTATTTCACATACATTTATTTTAGATATATACAACATATGAACTAAAAATAATTTATAATATTTGTTAGTATAGTACACGAACTACCCCAAAACAAAAACAGCCAATAATTTAAATAGTAACTAATTGGGTTGTGCATAAATCCTGATAATGTATTCCAATCAATTATTTCCAACAATGTTCGATATTTATGCACCTATACTAAATTATACCAAATAAACATTTACGACTCTAGAATATCCAATTCCAGATTTTTAACACGAAATCAAATTTACTCTATAGAATGTTTACGATAAGATAGCTGTTACAGCTCGAAGTTATTTGAAAGGCACGAATAGTTCCCGACCGAGGGTAGGTATGAAATTGAATTGATAGCAACCGGCATACCGGCCTGACGTCGGCTGGCGTGAAATTATCCCGGCAAGTGCAACATCTCAGATTAAGTGGCGTCTATCTTACTGCATACTTACCAAGATCGATGGATGCCCCAGTTCCAGTTTGTTGAGTAAATAAACAGTGGGTGTTAGCTGGGTAGCGCTATTGTCTTTTGCGAGTTTTTAATGGCTTTTGGCTAATTGATGTCTTATTGGTCTGTTGTTTTATTATTTAGTTGATAGTGTAGGCCAATATTGCCTAAAAGCATAAATTTTCTACCGGGTCATTTTTCTTCTTTGTAATAAGCATGAACTATGTTACTAGGTAGATATATTTAACAGTCTGTACCACCATAGTAGCACTGCCTAACTATCTTTAGATTTACGTATGCCTTATATCATATAGTTAGTTTACCCGCGTGGTCAAATGAAAATAACTACAGCTGCAGTTATGGTTTGTGCTATCGTTTCTTTATATATTTTGTTTTTATTAATCATTTTTTGTCCTTCTATAGTAACAACCACAATTAAACTAAAGATTTTTAACACAGATATGTTAAAAAATAAACGAAAAACACTTTAATGTAAATAACTATCAATATATCTCGTCTATATGTGCAAAGAATAAACTTCTCCCATTCCAACAAATGATATAGGCATGTGTCTGCCAAATTTTACCACATTTGCAAGGTTTTATGCCATTTCGTATAATCTATTAACTGTGCTGATAGTTTTGGATGTCATTCCTCTATTAGGAATTGTGCAACAAATAATATATTTATTCAGTGATGCGTGAGTTGGCAGCTTTATAAAGTTTACCATTTTTCATTCGGAATTCTGCTTTGTTGTTCTATATTGGAAATAATTCTACCGATCTGATGTAAATCCATGATGGAATTAATTGTATATATTTTTATATCTATTTTTCATTTAAATAGAGATGTTGTTTATTGGATTAAAAAATCCTATTCAATTATTACTTAGATAATTTATAAAGTTTTGTCTCATTTCCTACTATGACTAAAACACAAAATTGAATTTTGCCATTTCCCTAATAATGGTCAACAAATTTAAGGAACTATGTCAATTTTTACTTTTTCCTCTGTAAAATTCAAAATTTACGTTCGACTCGTGAAGAACAAAAATGCGACCAAACTGCAATATAAAAATCTGACAAACCTACATACAGCTATCACTATAAAATTAAAATTTATAATTAACGTCACTGCTGCGCTATTTCATAGGAAAAAAACTCATACCCTCTAAGTATTTGAATACAGCCCCCCCATTTAATCAACAGTACAATTTTTAAATCAGCCTAATTGGAGAGAAACCCACTTTGCACCCCATAATCCTTTGTTTAACCTGCCCGTAGTTACCAGAACTTGTCGCAATGCGATCCGAAACGTCTTTTTTTGTGTAAACGTAAGGCTTCGGTAATCCGACACACGATTTTCAGCACAGTTGGACTATAATTGGAGCTAATTGATGACTATTATTTTGTTTTTGTTAAAATATAACATAAATTTGATTAAAAAAAAAGTAAAAATATAATTTATTGGCTTGTTTTGTGGTAGTCAGTATTTGCATAATTATTTATTATAGATTTTTATTTTTCCAAAACCTTATTTGTATAATATAGTAAAATGTTGTCTTTTCGTGATGTAATAACATTATCAGTTTAAAAATAATATCTATATTTAAAAAAAAAACGGCTTAGTGCGAGTCGGATTCGAGCATAAACGGTTCCGTGTCATTATATATTAAAAAACAGCAAGATAATCAAGTTTGTTGTATGGGGTACGAGTTAAATATTTATTTTATTGTTATTTAGTTTATGTTGTTATAGCTGCATACATTACTTGTAAAAACTTCAACTGTCTAACTCGGCAGTGACAGACAGCCGAACAGACAGCGAAATCTTAGTGATCTTCCCGTTTTACACTATGAGTACGGAATCCTAAAAACCTTTTAACCAGTCTCTCACATTAGCTTTTCACAGTTCATGGTTTTTTTGATATACGATGCAAACCCTTTGATCCATATTTTTCGATAGCAAGAAATCGCCGAGCACGCAAAACACTTATAACCTTTGCGCCTCTCCCAACCAAACAAAAAATGCTATACACTTGAAACTTGGTACAGATGTTCGGGAAGAGTGTACCAACATAACAAAATAAAAAAATCGATAATCGAAAGTACGTTGCCCGCCAAATTTGAAAAGTCACCTTAATTTTTGAACACACCTCGTATATATTTACTCGTTACGACCAAGTTTCGTGAGAAAAAAATTAACATTTATTATTATTTAATGTCATAATTGTTAAAATATACCATACATTACAATAAGACGTAAGAATTGTCCATATTTGAACAAGAAATATGTTATATTTTTTTCTTAATTAGGCTAAATAGTTAGCTTCCATTCACCGCAAGGTAATTCCGTAAGGCTTCTGTAACTCGACGCGATATCGCGAGCAGCCCTCTTAACGGGGCTAAATTAACGACATCCCTCTTATTAACCCTTGCTGAGCACAGACTCTATTTTGGGAACTACCTCTTTAACCATATTACCAGGCCAGCTGCGTAATATCCTGGATTTAGAAGATGAATTTGAAATTTTTTTTTATATAATCCAAATATGGCTTACGATAATACAAGCCAATATATTGATTAGAAAATACTGTGATATAATTAACTTTATGTTACTTTTTTTGAATGTCCAAACTCACTTTCAAGTTTAAAATGTATTTTTAATAGAAAGGAAGAAAAATAGGTATAATAATATGTATCACATTGTAAAGTCTATGAAAATATCACTTGAAGACGCATTATTAATTTTTTTCTATAAAAAAATCATATCTATAATAAATAATAAATCTAAAACCATCCAAGATTAATTAAATCAAAATAAAAAAAAAGGATGGAATAAGAAAACAACTTCTAGCTACTGATTCCGAACGACGTATTAAAATAAGTTTAAAACAGCATTTCAAAATATATTTTCCGAAACTCATTAGCAACGTGTGATGCAAGCCATTTGAGAAAAACGGAAAAAATAATGACAGTCGTGTGTTTCCGGAAAATAGCGGTTTAATATTTTCCACTCTCTTTTACTAACTTGCTTTATGTTGCTAGTTTTTTGGAGATTTCTTTTACAATTTTTATATGAAAATATAAAAATAACAATATAATATTTTAGTAACTAGTGCTTTGTTTTAACTTGCTAGGAGTATGTGAACGTGTTATTTTAAATTAAACCATAATTGTGTGGGGTAGTCACTTACAGTCTCAGCGAAGTGGAAATCTCATTTTATGGTTGTGAACATATCTCTTAATTAAATTGCGAGGGCAAAAAATGATTCTTTTTTTTATTTTATAATCTTGATCGCCATTGTTGTAATATAGGAATCACAGCACAGCTTTTATTTCAATATATCATTTTTTAAAATTAAATTAAATTAGCTTCACGCTGTATCCCGCACACAACAGGGTAGGCAGAGGGAACCCATTGTTAAGTCACTCCATTCCTCATTTTCTGCCGAATTCTGGAGCCATTGCGTGTTGAGTGGCGGATGAAAATAATAAACATAAATAAATATTTCACTTCCTCGAGTGGGAATCGAACCCACAACGATCGCGTTACAGTCATACCCGCGATGCTACGACTGCCTCAATTATTACGACGGCCCTATTATATACAATATTCTAAAACACATTAAAACGTAATTTCCTTTATATTTCCCCAATAACCTGTCCGCCTTGTGATTTTCGCTACTTTAGCTGTCACTTGAAGGCCATATTAATTTTTCAGCACCACTACACTAGCCGCGTCCACGTGTGCTGGAGAATTATGATGATTGTAGTGGTATTTTACGACAAGTCCTTTATTAAAGAAAGTGGTATCGTTGTCTTTCTTGATATCCGCCATTTTGCCAAGCTGTCAGTGTATCGTCGACTCGAGTGACGCTTGGAGACAGGTTTATTGCTCGTCCTTTGTAATACAAGGGTTAAGTGTGCGGTTTTTGTAACACTATATGGAATATTCAAGTAGTTTTTTACTTGTTTACGTGAAATATTGCCATAAAAATAGAAATAAAGTAGTTGTCATTATGAAGACTATTTTCGTTTTAACAGAAGCGGTCTTTCTGTATTGATTTTTGGAAAATTAACAAAAACCATGTGGAAAAAGGCACAATGTGTGAAGTTTAATCTAATTAAAAGTATCTATGGCTAACTAACTTCCATCAAATTATAATAACTAATAAATAGTTTCACGGGAGGATCAAACCCCCTAATTCCATTACTCGAAACCAATTCGAAACACCCGGCCGGGTTAAGTAAAATGTAATAAATGTGTAATGAAAATAAGATAGTTAAACATGGATCATAGACTCCAAGTCCAATCAAATAGAAGGGGTTGTTTGGACAGTATTATAATACTAAAAGTTCAAGGACAGGCAGACGCCTATTTCAATATAAATATTATTGCAGTGCCTCGCTAAACGCAGAATAACATTTGCATATTTATAAGAGAACAGCCCTTAGCAAACATGGAGGGAGGTGGAGGTCGAGCTCGTATTCGACATGATGGCCCCTTGTCGATGAAACTCATTCATCATTCTACTGATCTACAATTGGAACAATATTGTATAAATATTTCAATCTCTACATTCCGTTATTTGCTCCTTTTGGATTAAGAACAGTGAAATCTACTAGCAAGTTGACAATAAAACAAAAATGAAATATATACAAAAATTAGCGGCCCGCCCGCGGCTTCGCCTGCGTGAACTACGTTACTATTAATTTCTGTCTCCTTGAGTGCCTACGTCCTATAAGTGACGTCCATGCAAAATTTGAGACTCCTAGCATTTGTAGTAACGAAGTTTCATACAAACTTTCAACCCTAAAAAAAACCCTTTAGAAGTCGAATATTGCAAATTCCCGTCTTAGCGAGCACCTACGTCCTATAAGTAACTACTATACAAAATTTAAGATATCTAGCACTTGTAGTTTCTGAGATTTCATGATGAGTGACCTTTCGATTTTATATATATATATAGATATATAGATAAAGTTATTCTATTAATTTCTGGAAATATATCTAAAGGTAGATATGTATTTGTGTATACACACACATATACATTGAGGTAGTTCCAAATATTTGACAAAAATATTTTACATGGCAAAAACGACAGATATCATTGTTAAGCTTTTGTTTGTAGAAATATTTTTTTAAAAAATAGACAAAACATGGTTTTCCGTTTTTTTTATTCAATCTACTGTAACATTTAGGAATTCAAAATATATTTTTAATTCTCAATAAAAAAATGTTACCACACGTGTGCCTCTTTTTAACATCACAAATTCATGAATTGTAAAAGTATTATATAAGTAAACTTACAATATACGAATATATTACAAAAAACATTAAAATTGATATATATATATATATATATAATATTATTTCAGAACGTACTGAAAATCTAATATTAAGAATCCACATTAGATTCTTTATTAGTTCGACGCGATGCTTGAAAAAACAATAACTATATTAAACAAATATATTTTTATTATATTAGTCAATAAAAACACAGTTCACTGTAACGAATCTCAAAATCCCTCTATATGGGGTGTGTAAAATTTTATATTGTAACAGTAATTTATTTTTATGGTCGTAGGGATCTTCAGTTGAATACTTTCTCGGGGGATGAAAGAAATAATCACATGAGTTAATTTAACTTTGTAATGGCTTTTTTTAAATTTCATGTTTTTACTATTATTATGTTTAACAATCTTTATATTTATTATACAATTTTTTATCCAATTTAAATTTAACAAAGAAATATACTATTCATACCTATATTATAAATTCGAAAGTAACTCTGTCTGTCTGTCTGTCTGTCTGTCTGTCTTTTACGCAATCAGGGCCAAACCGCTAATTTAATTGTGATAAAATACTCATACAGAGATACTTGAGGGTCTCGGGATGAACGTAGGATACTTTTTTTTCTCATATTTGTAATATTGTCGATATATACCAAAATAATCAAATACTCATTAATATGACATGCGATTTATTCCGCCATGTTAATAACAACCGTCGCTAAGCAACGACTTGCAAAGTTTGTTGTCAGAAAACGTCACCCAAAATGAGCTTGCTTAACGCATCTCTCTATTGAAAACTGAAAATAATTTAATAAATATATTTAATAAATATTCGTATAGTTCAAGCGGGCGTAGCCGCGTTCGGGTCCACTAGTATGTATATAAATATTTAGATTGAAATTGCTTGATCACCTTTCACAGACATTGCCAATAATATTTCTAAGTCTTATTTCAAGCCTTTGATAATTGTGTTAAGAAGGCGTCTCATTCTACCTTTACATTCGAACCACGATCTCTTTACGCTCTCTAAA
Organism: Heliconius numata; assembly: GCA_016802625.1. NCBI lineage: Eukaryota > Metazoa > Arthropoda > Insecta > Lepidoptera > Nymphalidae > Heliconius > Heliconius numata. The sequence goes on along the minus strand of JAEBDU010013496.1, from coordinate 117,837 downwards.
CCAGTTGTAATTCCAGAGAATCAAATTAACGTGTCAGTTCGCTCGTTTTTCTTCCAAAACTTGTGTTTTAGCTCACAGATAACTTTGTTAATTAAATTTTGAATTTTTTTTCTTCCGCCGAGACGCTTCACCTGAGAGGAATTAAGCTTTTCATGGACTATATGAAAAAGAATTATTAAGAAACTTCGTATAGCAGCCGGGTTTTATATAGGTACAACAACTTGTATCTTAAGTAAATTATTATTTTAATAACTTAAGTATTTACATAAATATATGTATATATCTAAATAGAAGAACTTAAAGATTTATTCATATAGATGTCCTTCATTCCACAATATCTACACTTTAACTAAAAAAACCAAACCATCTGGAGAAAAAAAAAACAAAACGAACTTGTTTTCATTTCATTTCCCCCCTTTTATCTAGCTCTAAGTCCCAAGCGTTGGCACATACCTAATTAGCGGTTTCTATACATTTAGCACACATCTCTTTGAAATAGTCGACCAAATATACCTACATTTACAATCCACCTGAACTTCAGGTACCTACCTACCTATATATAATATAATAGAGAACATATACCAACATTATCCACAAATGTTGCGCTCATAATTAATAAGCTAATTAATTAACGCCATTACATTGCAACGTGAATTTTAGAAATTCGTTTCGAATTCGTATTATTGTACATTACATATCTGGTACACTTCGGTCGTAATTACACATATTAATATCGTTTTGTGGTTAGTTTTAATAATACGATTACTGTTAGTATTTATTGATGGATATAATTGTCTAATGCCCAATTTCAAATATTTGTCATGGCCATTTGTTGAATGCATTTAAAAAAATGGCTGCTATTTTTTTATATTTCTCTTTAGAGAGGAATGGACGATTATATATTTGGTTTCAGCAGCGCAAAAGCTTACATTAACATGTTCCTTGTCTTCGCCTGAAATTTTGGTCGTGGTTATATATTTCGGCTTTAAACTCACGAACGAACTGCCCAAGAATAGATTTAGAGTTAATTTGTACACGGTAGAACTAAGTGAGTGTTATAGAGAATTCTCTTTATAGTTGGCTAAGACTTCATCCTGTCTAGAACTATCAATGTATTTCTAGAACGTACCTACTTCAAAAGCGGCACTGGTAAGATCATGCCAAATTTTATTAGGTAGAGAAAGTAGGTCGTATAGTGGAGGAAGGCTGCCTTAAATCTACATCTGGGTCGCAAACTCCAGGCACTGCTCTAAGGTCCTTACCCTGCAACGCCAAGGGCCCAACACCAACAAGGTGGAATCCATGGAATGCTAAGTAGTTTCTTTTACTATATTTTTGTAATCATTCAGTGTGATGTAAAAGATCCGAAAAGATTGGAAGATTAGAAGTTATCTGACTTTCTGTAATAATTTTAGCTTCAATGTCCATTCGGAACAAAGTTTGACAGAAATATGTCATATTATAAATGTTAGCGAAACCTCCCAATGAGATTCGGAACTACAGCACCCATCTGAGATAAATTAGATAAAATAACTAGATTTAATTTAAAAAGAATAAAATAAACATAAACTTAGAACCAACCATACATTCTACACCGCTATTGTCTATAACAACAATTACTTTTGTCAAAATTTCACTGCCGCAAATTCAGCTAACAATTCTATATATTAAGTTATTTAGTTTGTCTAAATATAATAACAATGAGGTCAATAACCTCATTACGACCACTGCAATAGGTACGAATTAAAATCGTTTAAGGCAATTACACACTGTGACATGGAACATAAAAGGTAACTATTTATTGTCCAAACGAACTAGGATTTAATGGCAGACTTCATTTAACTAAATATCTGCTCATTTGTTTATTTGCAAATGTCCACACGGATATAGAGGAAAGATAATGAAATAATTAATGGTTTAGTAGGGCTCGGTGCCAACGCTGTCTTAGTGTATGTTATATACGAATATGTTGTTTTTTTTTCAAATATTCTTATTATCTTCTTACTAAGAGATATAAGAATGTTTTTTTAAACTTATTAATCGTGTATGTAATACAATAAAACTACAGAGTTTTGTACTAAACGTTATTAAATGGAAAAAAATGGTAGAGTGCAATAAATATATGAATTATAGTAAAAAATATTACAGTAAATAATTATTACATAAAAACAAATCTTATAAAAATGTAAATAAATTATCGAGTTATTAATCTCAAATAGCATACTTTAAAAAAATTGCAAATATAAACAAAGCGAATAAATTTGCAAATCGAATAATTTTACTAAAAAATTTTAATCTAATAGTAAAACTAACAAAATTATTTAATATTTCACAATAAGTTTCGTGCTACGAGCGTAGCATCGCAGTTTCGTAGCACCTGGTGGCTAGATTACAGCGGTACTACGGCGGTACTACAGCGGTAGGGGATTGTTATTTCACTAGAAACTTAACATATTTATGACATAAATGATATATATCTATAAAGATTACCTATACCGTAGACAAACAGGGGTAATGTATAACCTTAAATAGAATAGAAAATTGCCATTTTCCTTTTATTGAATCAAAGAAAATGTGTTGCTTATATTATATATACATGGAATTCCTTCAAATATAAAGTAAATTTTAATATATAGCTGCCAATGTCAATATTAGTACTGCCTAAGATAACATAATAGTGTAACGTTGTACGGTGCTCAGTTCTAAAAAAATATATTGGGATAATAATTGTATTTTTAACAACTTTGTGATAGATCCTATCGTATCTTGCGTGAAGGTCATAGAAAATCGATTGATAATTTTGTTCTGTTCATTTTAAAGTGTTTATACAGGAAATATTTTTAGAAGCACTTTTTCAACACAACCGACTTGCGTAGGAGAAGATCATCAATACGACTGTTTTTTATGTTTCTTAGCTGAGAACTTTTGACTGGATTTTTTTATTCGAAAACTGGTGCTTCCCGCTTCCCATTTAAATTTGGCCCATAGACGAATAACTCAATATCACGCCAACCTATTACGATTATTCATAGTTTTTTTTGAAAAGGATACACTTAAAGGATAGTTTTATGAGAGGTTAGGTTCTGATAAAAAGATCTGGTTGAAGTTGGTTTTTTTAAAAAAACATACCTAAAATATATACAATACAAATTTACAAAAAAAGATTAGAAGAAAGCAAATCTTATTTAACCAGCCACCATATTCCATATATTGCGACACTCATACCCTCTCAAAAATGAATGCGGAAAGAATTAACGCGGTCATTCTAACAGTTCGTGCGGGCGGACATATTATAATAATTACGGTCAGCACACCCACTTCTACCCACTATCTACATGAAGGTATTTCAATAGCAAATTAGACAAAATCGCTGAATAGAGCGCTGGTTTGCCAAAATTTATATATAAAATTATTTTTTTATAGTATTTAAGGTTATTTATTTACTATTCTATACTGCTAAAATCTTTTAAATACCAATTAGAAAACCAATCCTGATCCAAACATGATTCGCCATTATAAAACTAAAACATTTAAGCACCCAAAAAATTCTGGTCCAAATGTGGTCTTATAAAACGCTATAATCCTAGGTGGACGGTAAACATGACATTGCGGTCATTACGACCTTCACCATTAACGATAACTACTGGAGCCCCATGAAAAAGCTTTTTGTGAGACACGTGGATGAGCTCCACGAGCCAGGAGCTGGATCGTTCTATTAAAATTCTGCAAATAACAAAAGGGATGCAAAGTGTCGCCAGCCATCCCTCGTCTGCTTACCTGCTGTCCCGTGTTTATAAAGGAATGTGATACAATGCCAGTTATTTCCATTACTCTGGAAATTTGTGGTTGAAAAAACAAATGAAACGCTAACACCCTACTATGTGTAGGATGATGAAAGCTGCGTTGAAGGGTTACAATACAAACGGCCCCTCATTTTGATGATGCATTAATATTTTCATAATATTTTTGAACTATATGTTTTATATACTAAAATCGTTGCTTCACAAATAAATTATTAAAAATTAAAATTAAATCAGCTTCACGGTGTATCCCGCACACCGCAGGGTAGGCAGTGGGAACCTAGTGTTAAGACATTCCGTTCCCCATTTCCTACCGAATTCTGGAGGCATTGCCTGTTGAGTGCTGTAATCCAACGCCTTTGCCTCGATACCTCTGGTATCGAGGCAAAGGCGTTGGATTACAGGCGAAGAAATGGAAATATACATTTTAAATAAATATTTAATTTCTCAAGTGAGGTTCGAACTCACAACCAGTTGCGTTTACAGTCACACTTTGTGCCCCTGCGCGACTGGCCTCAAATAATTTATCAGATTGTCAACAGTTCCTTGATTCTGTTTCCTATAGTTACCTATACTAACGTAAACAAATAACGATTATGTAACGCGTACCTGGCAAAAGTATGAGAATTATTCAAGTTGCCCAAAAATTATGAAAACTGAAAGCGGGTCTCCGAAAGTGGGTCACGTATATTTTGCTCATAAATCCCGAAATGGGCACTAGATTATTTTAATTGAAACGGCACGGCTCCCGCTGGCTGCACGGCGTCGAGCACGGTTTAAAGAAAAGTGTTTGGTCATCAGCATTCATGTCTCGCATATTGTACATCGCGGCCCTTTTCAAATATAGATACAAATGGAAAATGTCAAATATCTGTATTCATATGTATGTATTTAAGAAAAACAGTTTGAATTAGTTTATTAATCAATCATTGTAGTGGTGACATAAATAAAAGACTGGAGATGTTTGTGACGGGTTGTGGATTCGATTCCCACTCGAGGAAATTAAAAAACCTAATTCATATTTTCCTTTCTTGGCTGTGGAATCGAGGCAAAGGGCGGCTTTGAATTTCACAACGCACCACGCATTGCCTCCAGAATTCGACGGCAAATTGGGAATGAAATGTCTTAACTCTCTACCTACCCTGCTGGTTGCATGATACAGCGTGAATTTAAAAAAAATATCAGTAGATATAAACGATTATAAATATAAGTTTGATATAATTATAGATGAAAATAACATTGACATTTCGTTTCATCGTGCGTAATGCGTGACAGGCAAACGATAACACATTAGGTGTTTAATTAGTCTAGCTAAGTTGGTATAATTAAATCGTTTCTAGTTCTACGCTAATGGATTGCAGAAATTAGAGAGGATTAAAATCATTTTATCTTGCCATAATTGGAACTTTGAATTATGCGCTACTGAAATTTCACACAAAAGTAAATAAGTGTCTTAACACTACGTCCTCTATGCCTATTTATTCTTAAAAATAATATAAAAAAGTAACAAATGCCTATTTTAAGCACTGTTAAGAACAGTGACAAATTTAAACCTACAAATCAAACGCAAGCAAGAGAGTAAGCCATTAAGCAGTTCCTCTTGCTTCGCGTGCTATAAATGAATGAAAACTTTCTTCTCCAACTTCCCAGATACAATTGATAACGCGCCCGAAGCTAACTTTTTGCTTTCCACTCCATTATTGACGTCCAAGCTCGAAGAAATCAGACAGTCTGTGATATCTTTAGCCTTCGTGATTTTCAAGTTTGTTACAACGGCCAATTTACTCGACCGACTTTAGTTTTAGTGCAATTCTTGTTATGTATACTATAGCTATATAAATGCTATAATATTTGATTTTTGCTTGAGAATATGAGCATTGGTCCGTCATATATTGATCGAGGGGCAAAAAGAATGAGCAATGATCGATTCAATATGGAAACTCCAATGTTTCAATTAAAAACGATACTCGTGAGTTCTCAGTTTGCTGGTCAACTTTTATTAGTTTCTGGAGTAGGAAAAGTAATCAAGTCTGCAATATATCGCACACCTAACTCGAGATAACTCTTAATTGTTTGACGTGTCGCCTTTCGAATACGTGCACCGGTTCAGCTCTTTTTATCATGTCTTTAGAGTATATTTGAACCAGACGACATTTAACTATTCTTTAAATTCGGCGAAAAATGGGAAACGGAGTGTTTTAACACTAGGTTCCCTCTGCCTACCCAGCTGTGCAGGATACAGCGTGAAGCTGATAATAATACAAATGGTGATAATTACCCACAAGTTTTCAAATGGTGTGAAACAATATTCTAATAAATTAGTAGATTATTTTAAGTATTGCAGATAATGCGTGACTTTGTATAAAATATTTTTAAAAAAGATAAGTCAACTAGCCAACATGCAAAATATTTATAACTTTACATGAAATAAATACGAAACGAAAATTCGAACGAGCTATAGATATTTATATTTATTCGCTTTCTTATTCCATTATTCAAATGCAAAATTCATTCAGCGCGTGCATTAGCATCGGTATAGCGTAATTAACGAAATATTTCAAAATATAAGCTAGCCGTATACTATAGTGTACGGAGCAGCGTTCGCAATTACGATTACAAAAGCACCAAGCGAGCTCTAGAAATACGTTTTCTAAATGAAAGCATACAAAAAAGAGGCGAACGCACGAAAATGGGTCATCGAATGAAGTATTCCATGCGTCCAGTTGAGAGAGACCCTTGTGAAAACCGTATTTGGTGTATCGCGTGAGTTGAAAAGGCCGCGAGGGGGGGCCTTTGTAAATGGTTGTAAAAAGTGGGGGGCGACGGGACGCATACGACAAGATCCGCACGACCGTCCGATAGAATCATAGCAATTGTTTTCTTTGTGTTCAATGCCGAACGATGGTGGGCTTTCAACTTGAAATTCTGTCACAAACGTCGATGGCAAAAGTATATTTCGTTTGCATGCTTTAATGGGATATTTTACTCTGTTCAGTAATCTTTCAAATCAGCACTATATTTTTGATTACTTAAAAAAAAGGACATTAGTTAGGTTTTATATTTTTATCTACATATCAGTGTGATTTTGTGAGCTATAATAATTATTATTGGATTCTGTTTCATATGGAGCTTTTTGTAGTATGTTTTAATCTGCAATATTATCTAATGTTATTTACAATATTCATGCTTATTAAAAAAAAAATCAAAATATTCTTTATTCAACTAGACTGTTATAAGCACTTTTGAATCGTCGAATGAACATATAAGCAAAAAGCTACCACTGGTTCAGAAGGCAGGTCTGCTGAGAAGAGCCGGCAAGAAACTCAACAGTTGCTCTTATATTTTGATTATGATATTTCATCTGCACCATTAATCTTCGCCAAGGTTGTCAGATGGAAAGTGAGTCATAGTGGTTTGTTGTAATTAGAATGACTCTTTTAATTTTTCATTATAGTAGCCAGTATTATATCAAACATCTATATTTTTTTAACAATTTTTGTAAATAATTTTTTACTTTTAAAAAATCTTTAATTTTTTTTGCAGACAATGGTATATATTACACAGTTTAATGTAAATCCACTTAAGTCAGGAAAAGTAAGTACAAAAAGCATATATACCAAATTATGCCTGCGTAGCTCTTCCAGAGTGTTGTAATGTTTTTAATTAAAGTACATTTAAATTGTGTTATATTCTTTTCATCTATAATTCATCAAAGCTGTCCTCTCAAAGGTCTCCCCTACCAAACCAGTTACTCTTGTACATATTATTTAAATAAATTTCATGTCATCAGAAATAATAAAAATGGAACTCTTCTAATCAAGTTTTTTGCTCTATCTTTAGATTAAACTTGAAATAACTAAATTCTGCTTTCTGCTGCTTCAGTACATTACAAAATTTTGTGTGATTTTGTGTAGTGTAAACTCATCATGTCTGTATGAACAGAGAACAGACCAGACAAAAATGATCTTGAAATAACATTTATAGAATATAAAAAGTAATGCTATAGTGTAATATTACTTTCTGTGCTATATTATGTATCTAATATATTAAAATAGCTCATTTGAACATATAAAATTTATCTCTGCCAGGTGACTATAATGAAAAATAGTAAATTATATATTATTAAGTAAATAGGTAGACAGGTGTATAATTGAAGTGGCTTATTTTATAGAAAAATTATTTTATTTTAAAGGAAATATAATTGTAACAAAATTAAAATAATAAGTAACAATTGAAACAAAAAAAACTAGTTCACAATCTATCTAATACATACTTATACAGTGAAAGCTACTCATGCATGAATGTTATTTCATCATATCTCACCTAGTATTCTAACCCTTAAATAGATTTTCACTGTTTACAAATACTTTTAGGATCGCAAATAACCTTGTTCACTATTAAGTTTGTCCATTACACGCCCGTATCACTATGAATAAAGTAAATAGCCCTCAATTTACAAAGTAGGTGACGAATAAATGATTTAGTGCACTAATTTATAACTGAATATTATATTAAATTTGATTTTTTGATAATAAAATATATTTTGTTTTTGTTATGCCGCCATTTTGAAAGCGATAGCGGCTGCCAAAACGACAGTCAGCTGCGTCTCTCATGTGACAAGATCGTGTATACGCTCGGATACTTGTATAATGAAACTTGAATAAAATTATTAATCAATATCGATGATTCGATTTGATTTGATTTCGATTCGATTATCGATTATTAATTAAATATTTTAAAAAATACATTTTTTATTGAGACTGTGTTTGATATTCTTTGTAGTTTTAGGACAATAGCTGGCATTGGCATCGTTTAATTTGATATAATTTCAATTTACTACGTTTCCTATACATCCACTTGGAGACAAGTAATAACAAATTGATTTTTTTTTATGGAAAAGGAAAGGAAAAGGAAAGGAAAGGAAAGCAAGGCAAACGAGCCCCCCTGATCACCGCCGCCCATGACCCCGTGCAACACCAGAGGAGCTACAGATAAGTTGTCGGCTTTTAAAATAGAGATAGACGCTTTTTGAAGGTACCCATTTCATATCGACCTGGAAACACTGCCGCGGGTAGGCCATTCCACAGTTCTGTGGCGCGTGGAAGGAAATTCCTACGAAACCGCACAGTATTGGAGTGCCACGTACTGCCTATTAAATGGAAATAATGGCTTAAAACCATCAAATATACATGTTTTTGTCTTTAGTTAATTATTATTAATACAGATAACTATTTAATTATAGCTTACTATTATTATATTATTATTAGCTTACTTATCCAAAGTATTCAAGTACCGTAACGTATACAATATGATAACTAGAAAAACACTGGCAAACATTACTATTACATACAACAAACGAAATATTTAAACTTTTTCTTTGTCACTCAAAAATCAGTACTTGGCAATGTGACAGAATGACTTAATTAAAAATTTTTTGTAAAAAATATATATAATGCCCCTAACTTATATCATACTTTTAAATGTATAAAAAATCAAAATTAACAGTATTTCTATGATATGCCAGGGCCAGATATAAGAGCAGATGAAAATGTTCATGGCGAGATGTCCACTGAGCCCGCAGCTGCCGTCCATAGTGGTGTTGCAGCCAAAACTGAACGAAAGTTAACTGTTCTAGAAACACATGGCTATATTTTAGGTAGAACTATTGGTTCAGGATCATATGCTACTGTCAAGGTATCTAAAATATTATTAATCTATATATTTAAAAGGACTTGTCCTCACTGACTGAGGTAAGACGCACGCACAGCGATAACCGCTGATGGTAGAAATGTGAAATTTGGACAGATATTTACTTTCGTAATCTGGACATCCACTAAAAAGGGGTTTTGAAAAATTTTAACCTTAAAGGGGTGAAATAGGGGTTGAAAGTTTGTATGGTTTTTTTTAAATCGCCACCGATTTTTATAAAATTTGAAATTCAGACTCTTAAATAGATTTCATTGAACACGAGTTTCGTGGTTTTTTAGAATACATCTCCTAAGGGTATAAATAAGGGGTCGAAAGTTTGTATGGAAAAATCTTTAATTGGCCGCCAATTTTTATAAAATTTGAAATTTAGAGTTTTAAAAATATTTCATTGAAAACGTTTATGGTTTATTAGAATTCACCCCTAAATAAGCAAGCGATGCTGCGCGGGTCCGCTAGTTTAAAATAAAGAAGAAACAAATAATTACGTTATTAATACAATACCTTTAACATTTTTCATATAATATCTATGTAAATATTAAAATATAATAAAACAACACCAGGTAGCTAGCAGTGATAGACACAATTGTCAAGTGGCAATAAAAATTATAAGCAAGTTTCAAGCACCCGGCGACTATTTGAAGAAATTTCTACCAAGAGAAATAGAAGTTGTTAAAGGACTCAAGCATGAAAACTTAATACGCTTCCTGCAGGCAATCGAGACGACTCATAGGTACTGATTCTACTTAAATAATGTCCAGTACCTTTTATATTCTTAAGTTTAAATGCTAACTGAACCATATATATTTGTCTTAACGTAGTATCAAAATTATCGATCTACTTACATTGTAAGAGAGTTAGTATAGGTATATATATTAAATACATATAAAAATTTCGTATAAGTTACCTATAAGATCGCTTAAAGTTTCTTATAAATTAGTTGTTTTCAAAATAGATTCATTAAATTATCCTTGGAGACCCTAAAGTGGCGCTGGGGCACGAGTGTGTAAAAGCATAAATTGTGGGTTCGGTCACCACTCGAGAAAATTGAATATTTATATAAATTAATATTTTCATTTCTCTGGTGGCGAGGCGTTGAATTCCGCCACGCCAGTCAACATGCAATGCAAGTTCAGCGGAAAATGGGGGGCGGAGTGTTTTAACACTAGGTTCCCTCTGCCTACCCTGCTGTGCGCCGGGTACAAGGAATCCAACATTCTATTTATGAATCCTACATTTTATTTATTCTATTACCATTCCAGAGTATATATTGTGATGGAATATGCTGAAAACGGCAGCCTTTTAGATATTATTCGTAAGGATCAACATATCGACGAGTCACGTGGGCGGCGCTGGTTTAGGCAACTCGTGGAGGCGGTAGAATATTGTCATGAAAGGGGTGTTGTTCATCGGTTAGTTTTTATTATTATTACTATTGTTTTTGTATCTGCGCTTTTAGCTTTACGGGCTTCCAGCATGTAATATTGCAAAATGAGACCAGTCGTGGCGTAGGGGCACAAGTGTATGTAAACGCGACTGGTTGTAAGTTCGATTCCAATTCTAGAATATAAAAATATTTAATATTTTCATTTTTTTTATCTGCTGTCAAGGCAAAGCCACTCGATAAGCAATGCCTTCAAAATTTGGCGGAAAATGGGGAACGGTGTGCCTTAACATTAGGTTCCTTCTACCTACCGTCAAAACGTAAAATACATGTCAATCTTTCAGTTCATTTTCAAATTCCAAAATTAATTCTTACTTCCCCAGGGACATTAAATGCGAAAATCTTCTCATGGACCACGGCTTAAACATAAAACTATCTGATTTCGGTTTCGCGAGGGGACATATGAAGCCTAAGAACGGGGTCTATGCGTTAAGTGAAACTTTCTGTGGAAGCTACGCGTATGCTTCACCAGAAATCTTGAAAGGTGTTCCGTATAGACCCCAAGATTCTGATATTTGGAGTATGGGAGTGGTGCTTTACGCTATTGTCTATGGTAGACTGCCGTTTGACGATACGAATTATACGCAGCTTTTAAAGGTATGTTTAATATAGTTTAAGGTCATATTTAAATGAAAATTTTACTGTCAAATAACAATTAACACTTTTATTTCATTTATGTCGATATTCTTAGAATTTTCATAAAAATGGTCCTTTTTCTTCGTTTTGCTTCTGCATACTACTTTTAATAATAAATAGCGATATTCATTCAACAATATTCAAACAAATAGTATTATGTATAGAAGTAAGTCATTGAATGTTGTTAAAGTACCAAATAGAACTTAGAAGATGATTACTGTTTACAGCAAGTTCAAAATAAAGTATCTTTCCCACGCGAACCAAAAGTGTCGGTAGAATGTCGAAAGCTCATCACAAAAATTCTAGCTCCATTAAAGTTTAGATCAAAAATCCCACAAATCCTGGCCGACCCCTGGCTTAATCCCTATCAGCATACAAAAGATGAAGAATTAGACGCTAATAATGTTAGTAAATAATTTTATTTATTTCCTCATTACATATTTTCTGTGATAAATATTATCTAATGGTTCATTTTAAATTTGGACAATATTTTGGTTAATATTTTGTAAGCAGAATATATAATTATGTGAATTATAACGATTAGCTTGTATAATTTCTATTTATATCATTAATTTACTTAATTCGTTATTTAAGCATTGAAGTAGAAAAAAATACAAATAAATTTCGAAACGTCTGAAGTTGGCGACAGATAAAAAATACTTATTAACTCCAAATTTAAGTGGAAGCTCAGAACTATTGACGCTAGAATAAAAATTAAAAAAGTCTTCCACACAAAAACAACACGTAACAAACATTTGGAAAATTATTATATAAACTTTAATTTTTTTGCAGTTTTACGTTTTATCCCATAGATATAGCAGAGTGGGCAAGCGTAATCTAGTGACAAAACACTTTTATTTTTTTGTCGAACCTAACGGCATGCTTTATCTTATAAGAATGGGGGAAGAAAATCACCTAATTAATTTACCCAAATAAAGATCGAACCACCACTAGCGTGTGTCAGTCCATGTCCTACCATGGCAATATGTATTACTTGTAATACCTACCTATATGACATATTTATAAAATATCTATAAATATCCCCAAAGGAAGCAGACATTTTGATAATTACAGAATTGTCAGCTTAAAACTAAGTATGTTATTACAGGATAATGCCCAAGCTAGCAAAGAGGAAATCAAAAGTGTAAACATCGGAACAGTCACCTTTGACAGAAAATTAGAAGAAGTTAAATAAGTAATTCTTTAAAAAAAACACGCAAGGATTAATTGAACTAATTTTTTAAATACATTGTCTACATTGTTTTTATATTTTTTTTTTTTTTTTCAAATAAACAATATATAAATAGGTGATCTTTTAAAAATATTTTTATTTTATTTATTTTTTATTGATTTACTTAATACTTAACACTACCAAAAATTTTAAAACCTGCAAGCACTTAATAACACATAACTAATTTAAATAGCTATTTTATTATTTAAAGTAAAAATACAATAAAGAAAAAATATATCGTTTAATGTAAGGAAGTAGATGTGACTGAAAGCTTAAATTAAATAAATTACGTTCAATTAAATTTTGATATTTCTCTACAGAATATTTCATCATCTTGTCCTTTTTCTGCCTCGAGTTTTGCTCTATTTTTTGCGTGTCTCATGCACAAATAAGAGAGGGCCAAAGTCACTAAGTATATGACTGCTGCTATCCAACAGTTCACCGCAATCTGTAAAATATATATTTTTTTATTATGCAATCTTTAGTATTTTTAATCGTTTTCATTTTCTCTCAATTCTCCCACTTGGGAGAGAAAAGTATGAGGACAGAGTATTAATTTATACAACTATTTAATTCCCCACTATATACCCTCCTTCTAGAGACTCCATAGCAGTTTTTTAGATTGATATTTAAGAAAATCCTCCATTGACAAATCTAAGCTATTACCATCTTGTATAGTTGCAAATCTACTGGTTAATGGTTATAAATATACATACAGTACCTTTTGATAATTGTCTTTTGTCTGTTTCATAAAGTCGTCGAAGTCTTCGTAGCCATGGTGATCCGGTTCAGCCTCTTCAATGAATGCTATGACTTCAAATTTAAAGAATATTCCCATAACAACCTGTTATTAAGGGTAAAATAAAAAAAAAAGGACAAAAACATGTAATAATGCAAGGTAGGATGGCAGGTTCTTTTTTCTAATATCTAGTTAATTATAATTTTATGAAACAAACATTGTCGATTTGATTAGATTTAAATTTGATACATACCAATTGTAGAACTGCCCAAATGCTTAAAAGAAAGCAACAAAGTCCACACCCAAATAGAAGGCTCATGTTTATTATAATTCAATCGATATTATTAATTATACTTATCTATATCTCGTATTCTAAGCTATATTTTAATACTAAAGTACCTATCAATATTTTCTTATTGACAGTTCATTCAAATTTAAACATATGTCACACAAGGTATATTGAATAAATACTTTTTTTGTTATGTTTGTTAGCAGTTATATGAATACATTTGTATTGTAAATATATCTCGAAATGGGCCAAAACAATGGGTCATTACAATTTACAAGAAATTTTGGAAATGCCTGTTGGAAATAATTCGAAATTAAAGACGATTAGAAATCTTAATCACAAGTCTGAGTACAGACCACATGATAAACAATTCAATATCAAAAAATTCGGCGGAAAGTGGGGAACCGAGTGTCTCAACACTAGGTTCCTTCTGCTGTGTAGGATACAACTGAAGCTGATTTAATTTAGATTTTTTAACCAAGACTAAAAATTGTGAAATTATTGATTTAATCATTGTTACTACATCTATATATATAAAATCGAAAGGTCACTCACTCATCACGAAATCTCAGAAACTACTTGTGCTAGGAATCTCAAATTTTGCGTAGGAGTTACTTATAGGACGTAGGTGCTCGCAAAGACGGGAATTTGCAATATTCGACTTCTAAGGGGTTGTTTTTGGGGTTGAAAGTTTGTATGAAACTTTGTTACTACAAATGCTAGAAGTCTCAAATTTTGCATGGACGTCACTTATAGGATGTAGGTACTTATGGAGACAGAAATTAATAATAACGTAGTTCACGCAGGCGAAGCCGCGGGCGGGCCGCTAGTATTATAATATTTTATCAATCCTTTTTTTTTAGATTTTAGAAAACCCAAATAAGTGGACCACCTAGAGGAATGGTGACTGGATGTCAGCATCAGAGAGTAGTGGATATTCTGCGAGCCTTTACGTGTTTTAAAAAGATCTATTACAGAATATTCATTTAAACATGCTTTAAAATATAATTAACAATTTCAATTTCCTTGTTATGTACATTTTAATTGGATTTACAAAATTAAATCAAATATTTCCTTTAATAATATATGCTTACTATGTAATGACAACTGTTTTATTTTTCAGATCAGTCTTAGAATGCGTCAAACATGTTACATGTATTTTAAAATTTTCCTTATATTAGTTTATGGTACTTACTTTGGTGTTTCTAAAGTACAATATATCAAATATCAAATATTTAAATTGAATGCCATTTTTAATAATTAAATAAGTGATGCAGAATTTTATAATTTTGCTAACAATTTTAAAATATACAGAAAAAAAATGTGATTAATATCTGTATCCAAATACAAATGCTTCAATATTTTTATTATTTAATTAAGGAAAATCTCAGTGGCTAATAATGGGGAAAACTGATATAAGAAATAAATAAAAAAATATATAACATTAATATTTAATTGGAGAAAAACTATAGAACCATTTTACCTACAATAATTATAGTAAATTTATTTTATGTACAATTTATAGCAAACATTCATCAGCATAATACTATTATGGAATATTCTTTTTTATTATGAATCTAGACCAATTATTGATATCATATAATAAAAAAACAGTTTTAGTTACAATTATTAGGTATTTAGTTTCACGCTGAGTAAATAAATAATGATTACTCTACAGATATTATATTCATTTACTTCATATAACAATATATTTTTAATAACTGACTTGATATCTTATTTACCAAATTTATCTTTAACCAAGAAATAGTGCTGCAATAAATACTCTTTTTTTACAAGCCCTATATTATAGTAGAATTTTTCTAAAAAAATAAAATGTTTTAATAGGTCTGTGCAATGCAATGATAAAATAGTAAAGAGCTATAGAATTAATATATTCTTAGCTTTGACTTGCATTTTATTTTTCTAGTCAAATTAAATGGAATGGAGCTATAAACAAAACAAATGTACTTAACAGTACTTGTTACATTTACATGCTAACTGATGAACGGTTGTTCATCCAGAATTGGTGGCCAGAAACAACTAATGTGATGACATAGAGCAGAGCAGCGATCCAGCAATTGTAAGCGTTCTGAAATAAAATTAAAATGTGTAAATATTAATTTGATGTATAAATATGTTTATCATATAAATGTTTGTAATGTTTTATATATTTTTTAAAAATGTCTGTTGATTATAGAATATTGGTATAAAAATCCAGGACAGACGTTTGACTTACAAAATGTTTGAATTTGAAATTAAATTAGCACAAATAAGACCTTGATAATTAGAATATAACTTGAAATGATGTAAAGTAAATTTGCAGTCATCAGATATATACTATTTAGATAATAAAAAGTTATCTAATAATTCTCGTAGGAAAGTATTTTTTTAATACCAAGCACTTGTTTCCAAGAACTTGATTATATTAGAAAAGTCACCTGAGAATATCCACTCTTAACTTCGGCGATAAAGGCATCGATGCTGTGATGATTTTCACCGAGAGGGAGATCTTCTAATAGAGCCACTGCCCCAATATAGTAGAAGACGCCCATTAACGTCTAAAATATAAGTATTTTTGAGATTTCTTTCATGATTAATTTTGCAACATTGATACACAAATCATAATTACTCACCAATTGTATAATACCCCACACACTCAGAACGAGTCCACACAGCGACAGCTTAGGGCCACAGAATTTACAGGCCATTTTTGCTCGTTTATTTTA
>JAEBDU010013496.1:0-56266 GCA_016802625.1 Heliconius numata | reverse complement strand
AATTATTGCTCGAAATGAAACAACTTAGCTGTCTAAATAAATTAACGACGTACGAGTAAAACGTGTCGACAGAAAAACTAATTACGGTTAAAACTTACATTTTATTACGAATATAAAATTTTATACATACGACACTATCGTTTCCACGTTGACATACAGACGTTAGGACCACGTGAGCGAGCCGATTAAAAAAATATTCCTATGATTAGGGCTAATAATTAATATATTTTCAATAGTTTTTTTTTTAAATATTTAAAAAAGATAGGTCATATTCATAAATAATGATACTTAGAAGAGTAATAAAGTTATTTTTTTTTGTCTTGGAACAACTACGCCTCGCGCACGTGGTCACCCTACAAAGTAAAAAATACATTTTCCGAGGCACCTTATCATTATTAATGTATGAAATTGAAAATCTACGTATTTGTGCGCCATTCGTGACTTAATACAAAGTATGAACGCTTTTAGAATTTATATTTCCGTATATAGGTATTTTAAATGTAATATTTGCGTTTGGAATGGTTGGAAGAGTGAACTACTTGGCAGTAATTAGTTTCATAAAGACGCACTAACATCACTTACAACTTTAACAAGCGAAACTACAAAACTGTTCTATTTACACGTGTAAGTAAATGTGCTATAGAGAAATACACGAAAAGAATAACGCGAACACGTCGCTGCGATACCGTTATACCGTTCAAAATGGAATTACAATCGAAATCGTTACAATAAAAGCTTACACCGACACTAATAATTGCGTTAAATGTTCTGAGGTGAACGAGCGCCATACGTATTGCACGTAGCGTGAGGATACCGATACGAATACAAAACTTACATACAAAATATTATTCTCTTAGGCCAACGATGAATATAAATAAGAGATGACGCTTCCAGGTGTGTAAAACACCTGTAACGACACTACCGCTTAAACTAAAAGTCTTGGCACAAATAAAACGTCAATCGTCAGATGGCGGCGCCGTCGCGGGCCGACCGTATAAATTACATAAATAAATCTATCTCTAGATACCCCTCAGAACAGTTAATAACGTATTTATATAAAATTCAGTTCTTTATAGCATTATTTGGCATCTATCACCAATATCGTTAGACTACGGTAGACACGGTATGGTATACGAAGGTGAGAATACCTAATCCGTTGCGTCTCCGAACATAATTCGTTACAAATGGTGCTAAACGCACGACTAATAATAAAAATCCCTGCCGAACCTAAATTTCCTCCGGATCACACACACTGCGGTCGTGTTCCGCCTGTCCGCTGTTTTCCGCGCTGTCACACATTTCTCCGCGCTTGTCCGCACTGTCGCACGCTTTTCCGCTTCGTCACGCGCTTGTCCGCGCTGTCACACGCTATTCCGCGCTTGTCCGCACTGTCACGCGCTGTCCTGCACTATCCCGCGCTCAAACCGAAACTAAATGGGCCGAACTAATTCGAAGCTTTACACAAAACGGTCTAACTCTCAACTAAGGGTAAAACGTATTGTATTTGAGCGTCGTCCGTGTGTTTTGAGCCTAAACGCTGTAAACTGTAAAAGCCCGGAATTGAATTCACAATCGTCTTGCGTTATTATTACTAAAGATGTGTCTATATCAGCGAAGGTCCGTCGACGACTTATTTACGAACTGCTATTTAAACCTACCATACGCTAAATATATTTAGAAAAATTGTAGGCAGTCTAACTAAATTTATCGTCGAGGTGTAACAAAACTGCACACGCACATTTTTACACAAAAAAAAAGAAATTCACCTATATTTTTAAAATTTTAAAATATTAGAATTTTTTAAACCTTCAAAATTTCGATTAAATGTCGCGTACAATTTTATCACCCTCGGTGTCGAGTACCGTTACTTACTATAGTAGTGTAGTAGTGGGTGTCTTAAACAGTACTGTATACAAATCCTATACGACACGAGTGTCGCACACGCAATCAGTACAACTATATGAATGAACGTATGAAACATGATGAAACACGACAAAACTTTGAAGTATTGGGCTGAAGTGAGATAACGTAGTGTTTCAATAGGAAACCGCCACTGCTCTTTACAAAGTTTCAAGGATAGTTTATTCTTTTCTGTCATTTAATTAATAGCATTCTAAAAGTACCAGTTGAGCACTAATCACTTTGCCAGTGTCACATTGTATAGAAAACACACGAAAGAGGAATAAAAAAGAGACAATGTTCCATATTAAAAGGACGAATGTCTTAAAAATAAGATTTAGTCAAATTAAATGGTTTGACAGATGAAATAGCGAGGGATGAGTCGAGACATGGCCGCGATCACACAACTATCAGACATTACACACTGAATGTCCTACTAGATGAGAATGCTTCGTTTCCGATGACAACAACTACCGATTACATTAAACGTATACACGAATTTAGTAATACTTATACATACATTAACAATAAAACGAAGCTACTGCGAATACATTCTTAACAAGATAGTACAAACATGATTGTGGTGAGTCGCGACTGGTGTGTGGTGTGGCGTGTGGCGCGGGGTGCGTGGCGCGGCGGCCTATGGCGCGCGATAGAGGGTGTTGTGGCGGTGGCACAGCGGCAGGCTGGCCTGCAGCTGGCTGAGCGTGACATGGCCATGGCCCAAAGTCGCGTGGCCGTGCG
The DNA here is from genome assembly GCA_016802625.1 of Heliconius numata. Classification (NCBI taxonomy): domain Eukaryota; kingdom Metazoa; phylum Arthropoda; class Insecta; order Lepidoptera; family Nymphalidae; genus Heliconius; species Heliconius numata. The sequence continues at coordinate 53,623 of JAEBDU010013496.1, read as the reverse complement.
CCATGGCACCGTGGCCCATCGTGGCGTGGCCGTGCGCCATGGCTCCGTGGCCCAGCGTGGCGTGGCCGTGCGCCGCGTGACTATGCGCCATGGTGGCGTGGGCCATGGCTCCGTGGCCTAGTGTGGCGTGGGCCATGGTCCCGTGGCCGAGCGTGGCGTGGGCCATGGCGGCGTGCGGGTGCTGGTGCGCGTGTAGGTGTTGCATGGACGCGCTGGTGTGCAGCATTTGCAGCTCGGGCGGCATGTGATATAGACCGGGGGTCTGTAAAACAATTGTATATTGTGTTATATATTTCTTTAATCAAACATCAAAATATCGTTTTACTCTTAGTAAAAGTCAATGCATTAAAATAATACATTTATTATTAAAGTACAATATATGTAGTACAACAATGTAATTAATTACTTTTCAATGTCATTAATGACTTCAATATATGTGATCGCAATAGCTACGATTGCGGATTTAATTCCCTCTTGGCGAAAAAATACAATTTCTACGCTCTAGTAACAAGACAAATTGCGGCGTTGAACTCCACAATTCCACACTGCTTCACTATACTACAAAAAAAAGAAAACCACAAACATACGTGATGCGCGTGCGTGTGGGGCGCGTGCGGGTGCCGGTGGGGCGGCAGGGAGGGCCGGGCTCAGTATGCGGACGCCTCCTTGTACTCCGAGTTGTCCATGGTGAAGAAGTCCTCCAGCTTCCACTGCAGCGTCTCGAAGGTGGGCCGCTTCAGCGCGTCCTTGTTCCAGCACTCCGTCATGATGTCGTAGAGCGCCGCGGGACAGTTGGGCGGGCACGGCATGCGGTAGCCGTGTTCCACCTGGTGCAGTACCTCCGCGTTGGACATGCCTGGAACACGCGTTTCAAACATTTTACAATTATTTATATGTTTTTTTTAATATAAAATACAAATAAAAAACTAGACTCACTGGCTTTGACTAATTTGACTAAGCTGATTGATCAGTGTACACACTGTCACTCTTTCTTTTCCATCTCTCTCTCTCTTTTGAATTTTTCTACTTATTAGGTGGATAAAGGTAGGCTATCATAATTTAATATAGAAACCACATTAAAACAAATTATTTTGAAAAATAATTCCTATCCTTTGTGGCACAGTGGTATAGTGTCTGACTATGACTGAAAACAAGATGGTTGTGGGTTCGATCGATTTTAATTTCCGTGCTACGATAAAAAAACGGCAACGTTGAGTTCTGCCACACCAAACAATACCTCTAAGATTATGAGAACGAAATATCTTAGTAATACATTCCGTTTATCTATTCTGCTAATTGAAAAAAAAAAACGTGAAGTTGCCTTTTTTAAGAGTAAAATATAAAAAAAAGTAACTAGTATGAAATTACCTGGATAAGGTGTCCGTCCGTACGTCACGAGTTCAGTAAGAAGAATACCGAAGGACCATACGTCAGATTTGATAGAGAATTTGCTATAATTGGCCGCCTCAGGAGCTGTCCACTTGATGGGGAACCTAGCGCCCACGCGGGCTTCGTATTCGTCCTCCTAAATAAAATAATTAATTAATTAATTAATATGTAGAAAAACAATTCAATTTCTTATTAATATAAAAAGTGAGACGGTCGCGACGCAGGGGCACAAGCATATGACTAAAAGCGACGGTTTGGTTCCCGATTCCAACTCTAGGAAATGAATTATTTAATATTTTCACATCCACACTCTGGTAACAAGGCAAAGCGTGGCGTTGAGTACTATCACTCAACACGCAATGCCTGGAGATTTCGGCGGAAAGTGGATAACGGAGTGTCTTTTCACTAGGAGCCCTTCTGCCTACTCTGGTATATGCTGGATACAGGTGAAGCTAAAAAAAGGAATTAATAAGTCAATATACTTTAATTGTGATAATATTCAATAACTGTCTAAACCAGCAATGCACAATACATTTACTCTTTCAACAACAATATACAATAAACTTGGTAAGGTAATAATAAATTTTAGAATAACACGTGATATATCGATGTCGTTAAATAAGTCTCGTGTTGACTGAGATCATAAAATCGATATGTGTAGACCGACATTTTGAACAATAACTCTTTCTTATAATATATAACTTTATATAAAATAAATAATAGATGCATTTAAAATATATTTTGTGACAATAAATCAAAGAAAACCACAATGGACCATATAATTGTCAACTATTGTAATTAACTATAGTAGTTATACTAAAAACAAAATTTATTGTATTTTAAAATATCTATCTACATGTCTGCACGTGTGAATATAAAATAAATATGTAATAGTCATATGTATATGAAATTAAAGAATAGTTTTATTTTACGTTCTCTCTACCGTTTGACCATTTTATTTCTCTAATATAATGTTATCTGATAAGTAAAAGTTATAAAGAAATAAAACCAATACTTTTGGTAGATTTTTGTGCTATAGTGTTTTTAATTTGATTTTAAATAAAGCCAAAATTTTATATTACATAAAAAAATGTACATAATTATGTACTAATTAATAAGATCTTTGATTATTGCGAATTGTAATAATACATTTATATATTATTGAGGTTTTTTAATATTATTCTTATACATTGGGAATCGAAATATTTGTCAAAACGCCTACACATTCCACACACAACAAACAAAACAAAAACCAATTCTAATCAACCCAACAAAGAGAGCCAGTGTTCTGAAATATACCTAAAATACCTGAGAACCATCTGAGTGTGCACCTCAGTACCCGAGTAATGGACAAGTTTGTAGAAAACTTGTGGTATCTATTAACGGCACTAAATACATTGCGGTGTTGGTTTTGCCACCCAGTGTGATTAACCTCAAAGTGAAATGAAGTGAGCTCTAGAATGTTGTGGACGAGACGGCTTTTGCTTGGGCATGGGTTTCTTCGCCTTGTTAAGAGTTGTGACGACCTGGACTCATACTACCACGATTGTTATAGCCTTGTGTTGATAATTATTAATTAAAATGGCCGGCAGATTATGCATTTGATATTTAAGAGGATGCCTTAGATGTGCAATCTTAAACGTATCATATTTAAAACAATTTAAAATTGTTTTAATTAATCTACAAGAATATATACCTATTATATAATAATAAAGATATCTTAATGACATATCTGTGGAATCTGTATTAAACTTTATATCGATATAATTATCATAATGACATGTTAATTAGTGGAATGGCAGCGCGGCAAATAATAAATATTTATAAAACGGTATGCAGACGACAGCTGAAATGTCGTGAGAATATAATCATGATATTCGAAGGCATATATGTACAGCAAACAAAATAAATAAACGTAGTGTACTTAATAAATATCCTATTACAAAAAAATACTTCATTATATACTTTTTCATTAGTAAATTGTAGTTAAATAAATCGCAACATAGATATGTCAAGTCTTTAAGACAATTTGTGTTTATCATAATCTGTTAAAATCAATTGGAAATTAATTAAAAAACTAATAAATGTTACCTAATTTTAATTAAAGTAATAAAAAATAATAATTATAAAATACAATATTTCAATGATGGTAGTGTCGTTATATTGATGATGATGACTAAATAATGTTATTGAATATTAGGCAAGAAAAGCACAAAATCCGAATGTATTTTTCTTAAAAATGGCAATAGAATTACCCCCATTCTTCGTTACCCAAATAATATGTATATTTGTGCAAAAAAGATCTATTAGTAACGCTATAATAAAAGTAACAATAGCTCAGCTGTTCAAAGATTATTATGAAAACACAATAAATGCATAAATAATTACATTATTTATGCAACAAATTTTTAGTAAACATTTAAAAAAAATTAACGATGCTGGATTTGAATCCTCTCGTCTTTGAAACCGTCCAAGCACACTGACAACTAAGCCATACGTTCTTAGAAAGACTCATCGAAATTCTTATACACTCATTACAATTTACTTAGTTGGCTATTCTTAGCATGGCATAAGACTATAAAAAACAGGAAAAAACCTTACCTTAATAAGTCTAGCAAGACCAAAGTCGGCTATCTTGACAATGTTAGCTTCAGCCACGAGCACGTTCCTCGCGGCCAGGTCGCGATGTATGTAGTTCTGGGACTCCAGATACGCCATGCCGGCAGCTATCTGGGCCGCCATGTCGATGAGCGTTTGCAGTTTTAGACCACGACCCTTGCCTATTGGAACATGAATTTATTTTAAATACATTTTTTAAATTTTGAATTTTAAGCTTCAATTGTAATCCGCATATAGCAGGGTACACAGGGAAGCTGAGACTCTCTTTTCTCCACTTTCCGCACAATTTACGAGACTGTATGTTGAATAGTGGAATTAAACGCTACGTCACAACCGTCACTTTTAATTACGGCCTACAATTATTTTGATGATTTTAATAGTAATGCTAGTACCAAAAAAACAGTTAAATAGTTTATATAACGTTCTCGAAGTTTTATCACGATGGGGATAACAAGTAATCGACTTTTGATTGCACATTGAAGTTAATTGAATTACATTTTCCCATAAATAGTAGAATGTTTGGTTTTTCGTATTGACGAAGACGTGTTGGTTGTATACTTTTTGAAAAGGAAACTCAAGTCACAAACAGCTCGTTTCCATTTCCTCCCACGGGTATGAATGGCATGTATTTTTTGGTCTAATCTAGTGTTAATTGTTCTTAGTATTGCATCAGATAACAATATATAGGTAGTTTTTGAAGATGTTTCAAACACAAAAAATAATAGATAAATATAAAAAAAAAACAACAATAATTTACCTTGCAAATATTCCGATAGAGAACCATTCTTCATCAACTCTGTGATAATATAAATCGGTTCTTCGAGAGTACAAACAGCGTATAACTGAATGAGCTTGCTGTGTCGTAGTTTCTTCATAATTTGAGCCTCTGCCAAAAAGTCTTTGGGGTCCATTGTGCCCGACTTCAGTGTCTTAATCGCGACTGGTGTCGTATTATTCCATAAGCCCTCCCATACTTCACCAAATTGTCCATGGCCGAGTTTCCGGACGAATTTCAAAGATAAACGATCTATCTCCCACTGATCGCGTGTTCTATGCGAAAGACCCTCCGTGACAGGTTTCTCCACCTGTAAATTAGAGATAACGAAATAAAAATAGCGAATGACTTCAACCAGTTTTGTTACACTATTGGTGAAATATCTATTGACAATGGACTGTAAAATTACAATTGCTACGGTTCTGTGAGTCGACAGTTCTAGCAAATTGGCAGGTTGTATGGATGTAGGAAAATTTTAATCGCGATCAATAATATATTCAGTGTTATTTGTTAGGAACTAGCGACCCGCTCGAGGCTTCGCCCGCTTGTTCTGCACAATTGGGTATTGGTAAAGTTTCAACATTAAACGTTAAAGCACTAAATGTTATAGGAAGTTGGCAAAAATAGTGAAAACTGTATTTAAATCGGTTAAGCAGTTAAGCGTGAACGAATGCACATACAAACAGACAAACCAATAAACAGACAGTGTATGTCTGTATAAATAAACGGCGTTTAAAACACCTAAGGTCACGACGAGTTCAAATAGGTAGAGTTCAACAGTCGCTAAAAGGATAATCTGCGGATTGATACCGACACGGCAGGTTGGTGTAGACAGACAGGCGACGTATATAAACACCGTAATATGAGATGTATGTGTAATTTTTAATTCACAACGCGTTGTAAGTTGAAACCGGCGCGGCGGTCGGCGGTGACGGTGGCGACCGCGACCACTCGCTCTACGTCTGTTATGGCGTTAGTCTAACTTAATTGATCGCAGTAAGACGATAATAACGATAAAGATTACAGCATAAAACTAATATAAGAATATTACTAGGAACTGGGGACCTAACCTAGGGACCCTAGGTGAAGTATCGGAAATGGAAAATTGAAAATTTCTTTTATTGCTGTTTTGCACTTTGTAGTTATTCTTAGATACTAATAAGAAAAGTTTTTAATTACATGCACGCTTATAAACCCATAAACAACGATTTTCTTGAAATTTTGAAAAATAATCTTATTAAAACCATCCTTTTTAATAGTTCAGAAGAGAAATAAAAACATTTGCAATTTTTCACTTTCGATACTTTACATAGGGATCATCAATTTCATACATTGACTAATAACCCAAAAACCACATTCAACTTGTTTAATCAAAGTAACACAGACATCGTGATACTTTTCATTTGATATAATACCAAACCCTCACGTAATAAGCATCTCTGTGACGTTTTATAGTTTTATAAATAAAAAAAAAAAAACGGTACATTTATCGCTCGCTATATTTGGCCTGCAATGTCCATATATAGCATAGTCAGCTTATTTAAAGTCTACGTAAGGATGCTCCAGTATGCAAAATGGTATCGTAAATAGTGTGGTTGCTGATGTAATCACGCTCGGTGGAGCTTGGCAACCTGAGGTTGATGCGAAATGTGCAAATCGTTATACAATATGTCACATTGACGTACGGCCGCATAGACGGTCATTTACATACGGACAGATGGAGATATTTGTTCTATCGGTGGAGAATGGAAAATTTGGTTCATGCATTTTATTTGCAAACCAATATGGTTGCTTATATTTTTATCAACTACCATATTGGAGACCTAAAAGGCGAAAAAAAAAAACAATTTGTATTGAGATATATGATGTAAGGAACTATTTTTAATAATAAAATCTATAAATATGCAATTAAACAATTTTTTTTACAATAACTTCCAATAGGGTTTCCACTTTAACAGTGAAAGAAATCCACTAAATAAATAAGAAATACACTACTTAAAACTAATTTGTGTACGACTAAAATTAAAGTAACAATTCCCACCTTCGAAAGTTAACGGGTTAACTGGTTAAAAGGTACCTACTCGGAGAATCCAAAATTTCTTGGAAGTCAAATATTTGACTTTCCACGAGCGACTGGAAGTAGGTACCTGAGCGGTTATACCAGTTAATGTATAAATGTATGTGGAGTACCACACCTGTCACCTGGTTGTCAGTCGCTCGACTATCTAATTCATTAGATTAATTACTAAACAGCTACCAGCGTGTATGAAAGTGATTTAGCCATGTATTTCATTTCAACTCTTGCTCATGTTCAATTCGCAGAAATTATGTAAGTTTTTATGAAATGAAATGTGTGTAATATGTTTTTTCTTTATGCAACGGGACAAATTTTTAATATGAAAAATAAAAAACACGATGATGATGATGATAACATAATTGGGTTAATATCTCAATTTGAATAATCTTTAAATAAATAAATAAATTAGCTTCACGCTGTATCCCGCACACAACAGGGTAGGCAGAGGGTACCTAGTGTTAAGACACTCCGTTCCCCACTTTCTGCCGAACGCCTCCAGAATTGCTTGTTGAGTGACAGAACTGAACGCCGCGCTTTGCTTCGATACCAGAGCGAAGAAATGGAAGTCTAAACGTAAATAAATATTTCACTTACTCGATCAGAGTGGGAATCGAACCCACAACCGTCGCGATACAATAATAAAAAAATTAAGTATAAATTAAAAGATATGAACCGTAGATAATAACTAACATTCTCTTATATGTGATGATTAAAAGGACAAAGACAAAGAAATACGATATTTAGTATTATTTCATTTGAATAATTCGCAGTGCATTACTAAACACTAGGTGCTGCAATCGCGATTGGCTTCGAAACCGCATAGTGGTTGAGAAATGTGAATCTAAATATACACAGGCAAACTATGTAATTTCATTATCCTACAGACGTATCTCTCTCTCTCTCTCTCTATCTCGTCTTCTTATATTTATTCAGTTCATACATTTTATTATCATTTATAAATTCTATGTTTGTAAGGTGTTTAAGTCTTACAAAAATAAAATATTGTTTATAATAATTATAATATTTAGATATATCTTTATTAACTTCTTATATATTTCTTTAGATATATATTTATTCCAAGGATGAACCTCTGTATTACAAATTAATCAAACCATATTACTCTGCGTCACACTATAACACGTGACTATGTCAATATTTACATATTGACTCATCTACAACTAGAAATACTCCTTGAAGTTTTAATTTTCAAAAAAAAATTATTACGAAAAATATTTAATTTGCACATAAAAAAATATAAAGAAATAGTTAAGCTCTTAATATAAAAATTAGAGTTTAATAGAATTGTTAAAGAAAGATATCCACTAATGAAGAAAAAACGGAAAATATGTATTTTTCAAATTAAATTTGTAATATAATATACATATATATATATATATAATATAATAAACATTTGTAATATAAGTTACATATCAATATCATAATAAAAAAAATCATTTTTTATATTTCTTAAGTACAAACTACGAAATAAACTATTGAATTAGTAAATATTAACAACTAAATAACATTGGTAAGAATTGACGAATTCTTCACAAAAATTAGAACCTACAAGAATTTGCAACGTTCATGTCAAATACACGTCTGGCACGGAAAAGTTTTACAAAGACAATAGAGTTCATTAAAAAAAATGCGTCATACGTTAGTTTAACTTGCACGACAATAAATAATCAATTAATAGTTTATTCTAAATGGTATTTATTTTCAATTCTTTTAAAGTTATATTGTATTTAATTAAATTAAAATACTTTTGTATAAGTAAGTACATGTAAAGTAACTATAGGTCGTTGACAGAAAATTATTTACTAAACTATTCTACAATCGTCACCATTATTATCTCACGATAGTATTATACCGTTGGGCTTGTTCGCCTGCGACTTTGAAACGTTTTTTTTTCTAGTTTCATAAGGTCAATATTTTAAAAGTATTTCCTTTGTTTATTAATTCTTATTTTAATTGCCCTCTGTCACTTTAACAAATTAAAGTTGAGGTTAAAACTTAAAATAAATGTATAACTAAGCAAAATGTTATTTTGCTTTTAAATATTTCGCATGAAGCAGAGATAACCTAGTGTAAAGACACTCCGTTCCTCATTTAGCGACGAATTCTGGAGACATTGCGCGCTTAGTAGGGGAACTCAACGCCGCGCTCTTTGTCTCGACACCAGAGCGATGAAAATGGAAATATTAAATATTTCATTTTCCCGAATGGGAATCGAACCAGCAACCTGTCACGTTTCCAGTTAAAGTTTAATTAAAAACAGCAATTGTCGAGTTTTTTGGCGGTCTCAAAGAAGCCTTCGGCCGGTGGTAGTTTCCCGTCTGACAGGCAAATCTGACCTTTCTACGTTAATTGACAATTCAAAAGATCTCGTGAATTCCTAATTGAATAAACATTTTTCTGAATTTGTATAAGAGAATAAAATCCTATTACATAATAGGTTATACAATCCTAATTTAAGAATTATATTATGTATTGACCTTTTCAATTTCTGTTGTTGTTTTCACTTTATTAATGCTTGCTGCAAGTACCGCTATTATCCATATCAATTTAATTAAATAAGAAGGTACAATTATATTTATAACTAGCGAACCTCTCGCGGCTTCGCCCGATAGAATTACACAATTATTTATCTACTAATATAAATTACTTTCGTGTTCTATCATTATAACTTGACACATGCGAAACAAATACTTTATATTGACATGACTTTTTCATTTATCCGATTTTAATGGAAAAAAAACCAAAGCTCTTGACAAATTGCCTTAATATAGTAGTGAAAACTAAATTTAAATCGGTTAAGCCGTCTGAGATAAGCGTGAACAAACGGACTAACAACAAAAAAAAAATTTTCTTGAGTTTTATTACAATGATCGGTTCGCTTCTTTCTTTATGGCGCTTCGAGCGTGCCAGTTGAGCACTAATCAATTCGCCAATGTCACGCTGTATGGAGAACACTACCACAATGATAAATTTCCCAATAATGGCTTTGACAAACAGCGATCAGTGACAATTTTATTATAAATACAGATAATACACATATAGATTTAAATAATTTTATTCAAATTATATTTTTTCTTATAATAGTTATAAGAATAAAAAATAACATTTAATTATTTAATGCATTACTAACATCTAAAACAACTAAATATTGAAAAGAATCAAACGTTTTTTGTGGCTGACTGACTAAAGCAATTAATTTTATTTAAGAATACATTTCGAGGCGTGAGTTCAACGCTAGTTATTAACTTTTTGCAAAAATCTCCGTATGCACGAAGTTATTAAAACGTTGAAGAAAAATATCTCTCGACCGCAGGCGAGGCGGTTAAAGCGAATATTATTTTTACATAAAAAAATCACCTTCAATCTGTATCCCGCACACAACAGGATAGGCAGAGTGTTAAGGCACTTCGTTCCTCACTTTTCGCCTACTTCTGGAGATATTGCGTGTCGAGTAACGGAACTCAACGCCGCGCTTTGCCTTTTTATTTACAGTAATATACTACTATCGACTACTTATTTCGCAACTGGTTAATCGTATAGGTATTACGTATGAACGTTTTAGAATATAAATAGTCAACAAGTATGAGAATATTCAATGGAGTCGTATAAGTACATAATTAATTCATAAGTGAACGTCATCTATCATTCCATAGTAATTGTAGGTACCGTTGATTTAATAAGTGTTTGTTTTTCTTGCAACTAATTATATTATCAAATTATATGTGAATTACGTAATTAGTAACGTAGGGAAATGTTTTTTTAGTTTCACGCTGTATCCCGCATATAGCAAGATAGGCAGAGGGAGCCTAGTGTTAAGACATTCCGCTCCCCATTTTCGGCACCGCGTTTTGCCTCGACCCCAGTGCAAAAAATAAAATGTTATATAATTCTTAAAATATAAATATATTTAAGCTTGCACATCTCAGACGATCTAAATATAGAGATAAGTATGCCTATTACGTTATCTCACCATTTTATCAGATGTCTAGATGGCAGGAAAAACATTAATATCAATTTCATCACTTCTAATACCTTATCGAAAATAATTGTTCTAGACTATCTCGGAAATGTATGTGGTCACCGCGGCTTATTAACATAGCAGGGTAGGCAGAAGGAACCTGGAAGCTTAGTGTTAAGTTAAGATTCCGTTTTCCAGAGAGAAGAACCCACAACCTGTCTCGTTCAAAATCAAACGCTTCTTCCCTGCGCCACAACTGGCCTCACCCGCTTGTTATTTTAAAGTTATATTTTAGACTAGTTATCTACGACGTACCCATTTGTTCCACATTATACGGTTATGCCTAGGTTGCTACCATCATTGAAAAAGAATATATAAAAACATCAAAAACGACAATAACCTACCTGAATTACATATAACTAAACAATTATATTATAATAATTTATGCAAACTAATACCTATTCGAATATATTTACACTTTTAACATTTCTTATTTAACGCTGTATTTGTAAAACCAAAAGCGAAAAATAACATGTAGGTAAAAAAAAAATTTGCTTCACGTTATATTCCGCAAACAGCAGGGCACCTAGTGTTAAGACACTCCGTTCCCCACTTTCCGCTGATTATTTCAAGTGTTGAGTGGTGGAATTCCACGCCGGGTTTTTGCCTTGGCGCCAGAGCGAAGAAATGAAAATATTAATAAATAATAATTCATTCACTCAAGTGGGGATCGAACCCACCACCGTCGCCACGACAGCATCAAGCAAAACATAACTGCAAGTATATTATAGGACATGCACAAAAATCAATTAAAAAAAAAACCCAAAGCAACGCATAAGTGAAAATATTTTACGATTGTGAAACATAAATTGAGTACTCGATACAAAATTTTATTATTAAGCACCTACCGGGCGGGTACCTACTTGGTTCGGCGAACGAACGAGAAAGTGATAATAAGTAAGTAGAGCTTTATCAAAAAAGTAAAAGTTTGCATCGCAACGGACTAACGGACACCGTGATTAATGTTTCATAAACGTTTATTATATATATATATATATATAATGTTTTTATGTATTAATAAATAGTGTAAACGAAACGGTTACGTATAGAGTCATTAAGTAAGAATTTGTTAAGATAAATGTATAATTGCTACGTGATCAAGTGCAAACGTCACCGCGTCTTATTTATGCGTTGGGAATTTACACGTGCTCTATCAGCAAAATATGTAGAGTATTCGCAAATTGACTAATTTGGACGTTAGTTAGGAAAGGGGACACGCCGAGCCTTGGACGTGGAACGTGGACGTGGAAGCCATGCTGAACAATGAGAGGAACTGGTTTACAATGGTCTCCTTCTGCAAATCAGTTATCGCACTAAAGGAGGATCGCGTGCGAAAGTCCAGCGCTAACGCAAACCCGCTCTACCGATGTAAGCCTGAGGGTAGAAGTCGGTATGCGCATCTTCAACTACCCCTACCCTTGCTACTGCGGGAGGGTAATGGTGATCCCCCTGCAAGTCATGGAGGGGATGTCCTAGGAGAAAGCCCGGGGAACTCCCCGAACCTCATTTTGGTAGATAGGGTATTCGACCGAGTTTTAGTGGGTAGTATCGGGCTGTACATTGATGAGTCCAATAGTACCATATGTTCATAGGACACATTTGTCTTATGGACGAATGGTCTGCGTAAAAGCATTTCCCAAAGGAAAGGGGAAACGAACATTTTGTAGGTAACATTATGTCTTTTTTCTGATTTCATAACAACCTACATAAAGCCTATTCACAACATTCGTTATATAAGTAATCAACAACCAATAAAAGTAATAAAAAAATGCATTAGTACATACGTGCTAATGATGCATATATGAACTATGAAGTGTTCTTTACACATGAGTCCCTATAGGTTTCTTTACCGTACTAGTGCAAAATATTTCTTTGTTAACTTGAGGAAAAGGCAAGAATATTATATTATTTATTTATTTATTTAATCCTTAATTACACTGACATGATTAAATATAAAAAGAAAAAAACAGAAAGATACTCAGTTTCCTATTTTCCGCCAAAGTCTGAGGGTATTACGTTTTGAGTGGTGGAACTTAACGCCGCGAAAGGAAATGGAAATATTAAATATTGGTGATCTCTTCCAGACAACTCCTACCATAAAAAGATTAAAAAACACCGTATTTTAGATCAGCGCACAAATATTCACCAAGTTCACAATCAAAAAAATTAACGTATATAAAGAATATCAGCAATTTCCAAGAATAAAATTGGACACGTTCAAAATAACAGGACCGACAGAGAACCATATGGTCATATGGTCGGGTCCAGGAAAGAGTTCGCCTTTCGGTGAATTTGAAGCAGACCCGAGCCGTTCGACGCCCCGCGAAGTAGTTCTCACGGCGAACAATGGTGTCCATCGCCAACCATATATTTTACGACGGTCCAGATATTGAATTTTGCTATTTATGCACATTTATTATGAACGAATATTTTCAATACATTCAATGTATTGAAATCACGTTTTCTAAGTAATGTAATTCAAAATTCTTATGAAGTTGATGAGTGCATGTTTTCCAGGGTAACATTGTCTGTCCCAAAGAAAAAAATATAGTGTTAAGTTATTTTGTTTTCCACTTTACGTCCATTGCGCAATGAATGGCGGAACTTAACGGCGCACCTTGTCTTGTCATCACAGCAAAGAAACTAAAATATTAATAAATGCTTCCACCGAGTGGGAATCGAACAACCGTCGCGTTTAGAGTCACACGCTTGTACCACTGCGCCAAGACGACCCCAAAAAGCTGTTAAACCACCAATAACCAATAGTTTGGTCACAGAAAAGAACATATAAGACTAAATATTATTTATGCAAATTTATGGTAAATTCTAAAAAAATGCCTTCATTATTACCCTAAAAGGAAATCTAGTGTTAATTTCTCTCGCATCTCTTCAACTAGGTAGGTACGTCTCGTATATCGTATGGTGGACAAAGAGAATCTAGCACACCGTTTCATTGTACACTTTATGAAGTGACTTGGAAGTTGAAGAGCTAAGCTGAACCTCGCATTATTTATAATGTAAAAGAGGAGGAAAATAAATATATATAATTTTATTTTATCATGTTATTATCTTATTTCAATAAAAAACTATACTAAAAAATAAGGCGCCAGCCCGACATCGTGAATTCTTTCAGTATAAAAAAAGGAATCTTTTAATATTAAAATAAAAAAAATTGAGATATATTTGACATTCTTGATTTATTGTAATTGAAAACCTTAATTCTATTGTATGCCAGTCGCGACGAAGGGGCACAAAGTGTGACTGTAAACAGTAAGGTTGTGGGTTCGAATCCTACTGGAGGAAATGAAATATTGAATATTTTCGTTTCCTCGGTGTGGTGTAGAGACAAAGCGCGGGGTTGAGTTCCGCCATTTAACACGGAATGGAGATGGAGAACGGAGTGTCCTAACACTAGGTTCCCTATACTTACACGGCTGTGTGCGTGACGCTGAAATATAAAATGCTATTGTGGAAACAGGCTAATGAGGTCATGGCCTAGAAACCAAATGTATTTGCAATTTCATTTTATTAATCTGCACTGCCGGCCCGTTCCGACTCCAATGCAATTCAATATAGCATTCATAAGCATTGAGGCTTACTACCGCCTTTTAAATCCTCATTCATATCAACCAAATGGTGGCTTATTTAAAAAATATATAAAAGAAATATTTTATGAAATAGTATATTTTTAAATGTAATTGTAAACCAGTAGATGATTTTTATGAATTGCCTGTATTTTTGAAGAATGATAAAAATAATTTAGTGACCCGACACTCCACGAATAGGGACAACGCATATGAAATTGACGCAATGTATGGAATCTTGTGAGATTTAAATCTAGACGGATTTTAATCTATACTTACTATTAATAAATAATGTATAGAGAACAATAACGAGTAGAGAATTATTACACTTGTTATCAAGTTTTCTATATAAAACTAACGTAACATTAAAAAAATTGCGTATACTCGGTCAAAGAAAAAAAAACAATTATATCAACACATTTCCAAATCACCAAAAAAAATACATTAAAAAAATTACCTGTACACAAGGCTTGTTAAGCGAGACGCAAAGACCGTCAGCGTCCTTGCTGTAGTGTTCCACCAGCTCCTGGAGTGTTCTGAAAGTGGTGCGACGCGCTATGAAGAAGCCTCCTTCGTCCAGCTGTCTGATGCGGTAGTGCTTCACGGTGTCACCATCTCGAACTGTGAGACAAAATATAATTGGTTGTAGAATATTTTTTTATTAGTGTCATGCTGTATCCTGCACATAGCAGGGTAAGCAGAGGAAACCTAGTGTTAACTTTCCGTATTCTCCATAGAAGTGGAAAAGATATTACGTGTTGAGTAGCGAGTTGAACTCAACGCCGTCCTTTGCCTCGACACAAGAGCTAAAGAAATGAAATACCCCTGGCTCCACGACTGGGTTCAAACTTTTAAAGACTTAAAAAATAGTTCTACTGTTAACGTGTTCAGCTACATTATTTATTTAATATTAAAATCGTATTTCGTTGCAAAATTTTTCAATATACACAATACAAACATTGATAAAAAAAAATATCTAAAAATAATCGATTTCGACGAATTATAAACATACTAAATCTGGTATTGTGGGAAACTTTTGACAATAACAAAATATATTCCATCCAAGTTGCCAGAGCCAATTTTCACACCGTTCGTTGTAGCGAAAAAAAAAAAAAAAAAACAAATTAAATTCAAAATTCAATCCGTCTCCGAATTCGTGAGAGTAAAAATAATATTGGGAATTATTTATCTTCGATTCCGAAAACGCATTAAGCTTAAAGTCACATTTGGAATACTAAGTAAATTGTCGACGTATTTCCTGTCTAAGTAGAGTTCATGTCAATGACTTAACACACTGAGGAATTCGACGAATATTTTCGTCTGAAATGCCGATGATGATAGTGTCAATACCATAATTACTGAGGACACGCAAGACCAGAACATGTCGGAAAATGAGGAACGGAGTGTCTTAACATTAGGTTCCCTCAGCCTAACTTGCTATGTGTGGGATACAGCATGAAGCTGGAAAAACTTTGAGATTTAATAAAAATGCAATAGCAATGTAATTAATTAACTGTATACGTTTTTTCCTAGAATAAATATTGTTACGTAAAGTTGTTAGAAAATATTTTACTTTGCAAATTAAAATAAAAATTACTCACACAGGCAGGCAGACAACAGCGTATGCCGTATAAAATTACAGGGTGTATCGTTTGTGGTTACGTATCACACAATAATATAATGCTAATTAAAAGTAATCACAAAGGAAGTGAATAAAATATACAAAGTATAAAAATATTGCAAATATGTGCATAATAATAATGAAATACATTAACAATTATAAACATAAATAAACAAAAATCAACTTCACGCTGGATCCCGCAGGGTGGGCAGAGGGGAAGTAGTGTTAAGGCACTCCGTTCCCCCACTTTCCGCCAAAATTTTTGAGGCATTGCGTGTATGGGCGGTACTCAACATCGGCCTTAAATCAAATCCCAGTGGGGATCGAACCCACAACCGTGGCAATAGTCACACCTTGTGTAAATATAAATAAATATAATAAATAAGCATAAAATATTGAATCTGTATCTAAGTATAATTGTAATTGAAAATGGAGTTAGTAGAAAGCGACTTATTATAAAAGAAGCACGTTGATAATATCTAGATTGAATATAAATTAATATAGATTTTTAATATAACACTGTATGTGTATCGCTTAAGAATATCAAATGTTATTTTAAAATAAGTGTACATGTAGAAAATTTATACAAATATAACTTACACGTGCTATGTTTTTTGCTTATATTAATGGTAAATAACTGGTATTATTTGGTAATTAATTACCAAAAAATTATACAAAACTTGTTCAAAATTTCTAATCACATATCGGAATTACTGCATTTTTGAAATAATAAATATTTATAAAGTACTTTCTTTTTTTTTATTGGCCTAGTTATTTTTTTAAATGGGCGACTAAAACATATTATAGACTTTGCCACGTTAATGGTATAAGTAACTGAATATTAACACCATATTATTATACCATACCCTATTATTAAATGGATTATCTTTGAAAAAAAAAATGAAAGTAGATACGTTTATGAATTGCTTTAATATATGATGTAGAAAAAAACCCACAATAAAATATTATTATATGACGATATATAATTAATGCGAATTCATCCATATTAATATAGCAATTTTCCAATAAATATGAATAAAAGAAAAAAAAATCAATTATATTATTAACACATAAATATAACTATTATTTCGAAGCACCGCTTACGCAGTCCGTAAATAAATGGCATACGAGTATAACATATTATTGAAGTTAGGTTGTGGGTTCGATTATCACTCGAGGAAATGAGAAAAAAAAAATAGCTTTGATTTCTTTGCTCTGGTGTCGAGGCAAAGTGCGGCGTTGAATTCCGGAAGAAAATGGAGAACGAACTGTTTCAACATTAACTTCCCTGTACCTACCCTGCTGTGTTCGTGATCTATATATATAAAATCGAAAGGTCACTCACTCATCACGAAATCTCAGAAACTACATGTGCTAGGAATGTCATATGAATTTTGCATACGAGTTACTTATAGGACGTAGGTGCTCGCTAAGACGGGAATTTGCAATATTCGACTTCTAAGGGTTATTTTTGGGGTCGAAAGTTTGTATGAAACTTCATTACTACAAATGCTAGGAGTCTCAAATTTTGCATAACGTCACTAGGACGTAGTCATGGAGACAGAAATTAATAATAACATAGTTCACGCGGGTGAAACCGCGAGTGGGCCGCTAGTATAGCATAAAGCCAAAAAGATAAGAATAAATAAAATATTTCTTTCTGATTTCAGAAAGCTATCACACAGGTAAAGTAAGCCAGTGAACTATAATAAATGTAGGATTTAGTTAATATTCAGACGTGGTTTCGCATAAGATGTGAGCCCCGCGATTGGTGGCCATTTAACTTTTGCCTTTAATATTCAGCTTCAAAAGCAGAGCAATTTGTTTTATTCGTACGCCGCATGTTACCTACCTGATTTTTACTGCGAGATGAAGAGTAATGGTAGGAAACAGTGTATAACATACATACATATTTTGTTTTCGCACACAGTAGGGTAGGCAGAGGGAACCTAGTGTTAAGAACACTCCGTTCTCCCATTTACCGCCAAATTCTAGAGACATTGTGTGTGGAGTGGCGGAACTAAGCATCGCGTTTTATTTTGACACCGATGGGAGAGCGATGAAAATGGAAACAATAAATATTTTAAATTTCCTCGAGTGGGAATCGAACTCAGAACCTGTCGCGATTACAGATACGACTGGCCTCAACATACATACACATGTTCATATAATTCACGTTACTTTGTGTACTGAAACGAGGATTTTGAAGTATGGCGAGTGGTTTTACATTATATTACACATTACTTTTAAGAGTTAAAAAAAGGACTAAAGTTGAATACTAAAACCTGGGCGTATGTAGAGCACAAATGCTCTCACAAACAGCATTAAAGCTATCACTAAGTGCTGTTTCTGAAAATATAGTGTTCTTTCTTTATATTTCTATTTGTACGTAGAACATTACTAATATACGAGTAAATAGATTGTCTCTAGGTAAAAAATGACAAATTTCTTTTATTGCTTATTTTTGTATTAATAATGATAATTTTCAACTAAATACACATTTAAAATACACTTAAACTATGTTTTTTTTTATTATTGAAAAAATCTCACTAAAACTCATTAGAGTTCAAAGAACAATCTAAACATTTGCGAGTTTTCACTTTCGATACATTACCTAGAGACTGGAGATAAACGAAATACAGGGTGAGTCATATTGAACTTTCCGATTTCAATAAGGTGTGTATTAAAAACAAAGCGACATGCAGTAAAAATTATTTTATTGTTTGAAAGCACATAACATGCAGTTTTAATTTAGTTGGTTTTAAAAATGATATCCTGTAAATGTCTACCTCCATTGACCACACACTGCTGAAGCCTTTCCCGGAAGTTGTCCATTACTCGTCGAGTCATATTCAGCGGAATAGCATTGATTTCTTCCGTGATTGCAGCCTTCAGTTCATCGATGGTTCGGGGACGATGCGTGTACACCTTTTCCTTCAGGTAACCCCAGAGAAAGAAATCGCAGGGGGTTAAATCAGGTGATCTCGGCGGCCACCCAACGTCACCTCGCAAAGAAATGAGATGACCGGGAAACATTTGTCGCAGGATTTCCATTGAACGCCTGGATGTATGGGCTGTAGCACCATCTTGTTGGAACCAGATGTTATCGTTGTCATGATTCTGCGTTAATTCCTCCAATTTCGGTTTCAGAAAAGTTTCAAGCATGTCGCAATACCGAGCAGAGGTAACTGTGACGACTTGACCATCTTCTTCAAAAAAATAGGGACCCCACACACCAAACTCTGCAATAGCGCACCACACTGTCACTCGAGGGCTGTGAAGTGGTCGTTCGTGTAGGTTTCGTGGGTTATTCTCAG
Source organism: Heliconius numata (assembly GCA_016802625.1). Lineage (NCBI taxonomy): Eukaryota > Metazoa > Arthropoda > Insecta > Lepidoptera > Nymphalidae > Heliconius > Heliconius numata. Next base: position 34,205 of record JAEBDU010013496.1, on the reverse strand, counting down.
CCCAGTATCGAAAATTCTGTTTGTTGACAGTTCCAACGAGGTGAAAATGTGCCTCATCACTGAAGATCAAAACAGCAGTGCGGGGGATCTGCTGAATGTCGCGGCATAAATTTGTTCGTGTGTCTAAGTCTCTAACTGTTAATTCTTGCACTACCTGAATCTTGTATGGGTGAAATTTAAGGTCTCTATGCAGTATTCTGCGGACACTACTGAAAGATAATCCTAGTGAAGCGGCATGTTTCCGAACAGAACGCCGAGGGGATTGTTGAATTGAAGCCCGCACTCTATCCACGTTTTCCGCTGACGTTGACGTCCTAATTCGGCCTTGTGGTCTTGTTTTTAATGCTGATGATGTTGCTCTAAAATTTGATACCCAATTTCTGATTGTTGGTCCAGTGGGAATGGGATCACGTCGACCAATAGCAAAATGTAAACGGAACGCACGCTGTGTTGTGATCACGGAGCCGCCATTTTTAATAAACTCTTCAACTACGAACGCACGATGTTGTCCCGACCAAGCCATTGCTCACACTAAAACTGCATGTCATGGCGCGTCTAATGACACCATCCCCACCCTTCTACTCCTTCCCTTCTTCGTGCAACGTCCTTCCAAAACCGGAAAGTTCAATATGACTCACCCTGTATTAAACATCTATAGAAAATATTACTTGAAATCTCACTTAAACAGGAGGATTAAGTATATATAGCTAATATATGTAAAATAAAAACATGAATAAATAAATAATTACAAAGCATATTTAATTGTAATCAACATTATTCTCACGACCATAGACTATAACCGGTTCCCAGAGAATTGAGCCGTCGAGCAGTCAGGTGATGCGATTTTAAACAGATACAGTAGTTAACTAGCGTCCATCCTGGGGCTTTGGCCGCGTATATTGAATTGAAATTAACCTTTTTTTCCCTATTTCACTACTTCTTAAATAATAATTATTACTATAAGTTCCACTTTAATTTCCACTCAGACTCTACAGTCCTACAGTTAATTGCAATTATTGGACATACAAAAGTTTGCGTTACTACTTCAGTATTTAATTATCATTTCAATCTCTTTAAATATTTACCTACCATAATAAAGACTACAAAAGTGCAATAGGTGTCATTTTATGGTCTGTTAAGGTCGTCGACGTACAACATACAAAAAGTAGAATAATTTTCGTTTTTCAAGTAAAAGGTAGAACTGTTACCAATGTCAATAATATTTGTTAAGTCAGGTAATTAATCAAGAGCACATGCCACTTTATACATGTAAAAACATTTTTATGTCAAGAATATCTAAAATGACTTTATACTTCAAAAAGTTACATTCTTTAAAACTCTCCGATCGAAGGCATTAAGAGTTGCAACCATAAACATCGAGTATAAATAAAAAAAAAAAAGATTAAAAGGAAGCGTCTAAATAAAAGCAATATAGATTAAAAATAACGATCTGACATACCTGACAATGAAAAATCATTATGGCGACTCTCAGAGTCTCTAATGAGGAAAGCACCATGTTCATTCTCCGGCAGCAGCAATTTCTTCTCCGCTTCGATTCGTTTAATTTTGCGGAAGTACCATCTGCAAGAAAAGAGTATATATAAGTATTGTAATATTTAATATATTTTTTTTAGTGTTAGCGTTAAATCCAATATAATTTTTAAGTGTATTTAAAGCCACGCCTACCGATCAAGCCTTAGTCTGAAGTCTAAGCATATTTATATTTATATTTCGGCTTCACCTGTACCCCGTAAATAGCAGGGCAGGCAGAGAGAAACCTGATGTTAAGTAGCTTCATTCTCCACATTCCGGCAAATATTCGAGGCATTGCGTGTTGAGCATTGGAATTCAACGCCGCGTTTTGCCTTTATAAATATTTATAATTGTTGTCTATTAATTTTTTTTAATAATATATTGCATCTTAAGAATATCGAATATGTAAATAAATAATAAATAACAATTTGCAAAGGTATTGATAATGCGTAGGTACCCAGTCGGAAAGCGGGGCGACAATGAGTCAACTCGAAGTACTACTACATACTACTTTACATTCAATTGACGTGCGTGCGGTGCGGGGAGAGCAAAATTTATTGTACCGACGTCCTTAAGACATAGATATGTGCATTCTTATTTATTTATGTTCACTTTTGCCTACTAGATTTTTAAAGGTACAATTGATTAAGATATGTATTTAGAATAAATATTATTTGAATGAAGAAGAACGTGCTGAACTGGTTTGAGCACATCGAAAGAATTAGTGACGAAAGAATGGTAAAAAAAGATGATGGAGAAGTGAGCGGTCAAAGATACTGGAGGAAGGTCACGGAAAAAGAATGAGGACCCCCTGGAGTGCATAGCAATACAGTGTGAAGCTAAGTTAGGTTTTAATTTATAAAACAAAAACAGAATAATCTATACGACGATACAAATATATAAATACGTATGAATAAGAAATAATATAATTTAGATGAATCGTGAAAGTTTCCAAAAAATGGTTACACAATTCATTAATTTTGCAAGATATGGTGAGTTACAGACAAGGTCGCCTGGTACGGAATGACTAATCGTTTAAAATACCTGGAATATTTTAAACTCATTTTTTTATTGTGGGTGGTTTAGCTTAAAACTGGTCGAAATATGACCTTGTTTGTCCCATATCATTTTCATAGAAAAATTATTAATACGTAGTGTATATTATATGGATAACACTAGTACATATACCTACTAAAATTTAGACGTGCATATAATCAAATATTGCATTCACCTAAGAAATATTAAACTTAGAAAGGAATTTATATATTTTGTTAAATTTAAAGTGAGGATACACGAATATCAACTAAGAAAGTAAATAAAAAATACTTTTGATCTATAGTAAACTAATTAAAAAAATAATTATATCATTATCACTAGTTTTGTTTTTTTAAAATCAATAATGTTAATCGAGTTTTAAGTGAAGTATTTTGTTTTTCATATATTTTTATGACATAAAATCAAAGTATATCTCACCATAGCTTTACTATGCCTTTACATTTATATAAATTAATTATAAATTCAATAGTTCATATATCACTTGGCGACAAGATCAATATATCTTGTAAAATGTCACGTCAAATTAACGAAATAACATAATTTTATTCATATAAAAAAAAGAATAGCGAAAAAGATGGGAAAAAATAATTAAAAAGGCAATTAGATGTTGCATAATAAAAAAAAGAACCTGTCCAACATTCCAAGTCATTTTGTTAATAACCTTTTCAATAAAAATACATTTCTGTTTATTTTTGGTTATACATACATTGTTTATTTTTTATATCATCTTCACGCTGCAGCAGGGTAGACAGATGGAAGCCTAGTGTTAAGACACTCCGTTCCCCACTTTGTGCTGAATTTTCGAGACAATGTATTTTGAGTGGCGGAACTCAACGCCGTTGCCTTGGTACAAAAGCGATAGCAAGATGAATAAGATGTTTAATATTATAAGAGATATTATTCATAAGCTTAATCCATCTCAATCATCAAAATGTCATACAAAAGAAAAATAAAAGGAAAATCATTTAGTTATTCTCTGATTTATAACAAGTTTAAGGAAAGTAGACGTAAAACACAAACGAGTTTATATACATATTTCAAAGTCACAATGAACTAAATACTAGAAGAGGATAACTAATATAACAACCACTGAGCTATAGCAATAACAATAATAATAAAAGTAAAAAGGGCGTCTTATTTTATTACTTGGCACAAGGACCTTGTCACGTGTTAAGGGCACGTATAGGGTCATAGACCAATTACTAGGCTGTGGAATGAAGACCTTAAAGCGGAGAACGCATGTTGAATTGATTGATTTTAATCTTGTGCAGGCATCATCCTTATTACTGAGCAAGACTAATTTTATTTCTATTGTTAGTATCGTTAATGCAAGTGAATATGAAATATCACGGTATAAGTACATTTTCAACAAGTTTTTTTTTCAGCTTCACGCTTAGGCAGAGGAAGCAATTTGTTAAGACATTCCGCTCCCCACTTTCCACTAAATTCTGATGGAAATGCCTGTTAAGTGCTGGAATTCAAAACCGCGGATCGCTTCGACACCAGAGCAAAGAAATGAAAATATAAAATATTTCATTGCTTCGTCTAGTAATCGAATTCCCGACCTGTCGCGTTTACGTTTACGTTTTTAGTCACACTCTACGTAGATAATTTAATTTAATATTTACATTTAGTTCACTGTACAAAGTGAGATATAAAAACAAATAATTAGTTTAGTTTATGAGATATCATATATATATACCATTCTAATATGTTCTAAGACTAACATATTATATTTAAAAAGATAACTGAATTTGTATTAGAATGACAAACTAAATTTAACAGTAAGCTACGACGAGATAAGTCGCCAGACGATTGGCGGCCTTGACCTGCTTGCAGTAGGAGAAATCGTTATGTGAATCACTTTGGGTATACATACTCCACTAAAAGAGACAATTATCTTTAAATTAAGAAATCCAGAAATTACTTTTAAATTATTATTTACTATTATTGCCTTTAAACAATTCTTCCAAAAAAAGAGTATGCCTCTAGAATTCGGTGGAAAAGTGGATAGCGGAGTGTCTTAACACTAGGCTCCCTTTGCCAATCCTGCTTCATGCAGGATACAGCGTGAAGCTGATTTAACACACACACATTTTATTTTGATACAAGAAGAAACAATTTAATTTTGTACCAGACAGCCAAGTCGTCTAATAGAGCACGACTGAGTCATTGTCAATTTAACGTTTACCGAGAACTGGTCCGTGGTTTATTTTATTACTTATACTATACAGAAGTACGGCATTCTTTAAAAAAGAAACTTGTTGTTTATTCAAATATGTTGAACTTTGAATTTAATTTCAAAGTTCATATTTTTTATGTTACGCAGCAAAATATAAAAGTGATTACGAAACTAAATTAACTTAACATTTAGGTATAACGTTTATGATAAAAAATATATAACAATAAAATAGCTCGAAAACTAAAGAAAAAGCATATTATTGTTTAAAAAAAATTAAAAGATCCAAAACAAGGAAAAGTTGAAAAAGAAGAAGCGGAGGACAAAAGTGTTTTAACAAGTTTCTTATTCGCATACCTAGTATTTAAATAGGCCCAATCACGCCTCACATATTTATTTTACATGTTTCAATTGGAGAGATTTGAAAGTTCAAACAGCGAACTGCAAATATGAACAGTGTCTAGAATTACATTTAAGAAATAATATTGTTAAAACACTTGTTAAATTTTGTATCTTTATCTATATACTAGCGGCCCGCCCGCGGCTTCGCCTGCGTGAACTACGTTATAATTATTTCTGTCTCCATGAGTACCTACGTCCTACAAGTGACGTCCATGCAAAATTTGAGACTCCTAGCATTTGTAGTAACAAAGTTTCATACAAACTTTCAACCCCAAAAACAACCCCTTAGAAGTCAAATATTGCAAATTCCCGTCTTAGCGAGCACCTACGTCCTATAAATAACTCCTATGCAAAATTTGAGATTCCTAGCTCATGTAGTTTCTGAGATTTCGTGATGAGTGAGTGACCTTTCGATTTTATATATATAGATAGATAAAAAAATACCGATATTTATCTATCTTTGTATTAGAGATATAAGAAAAGAAAAGAAAAAAACAATTCCAATACAGAATCCTTATCGTTTAAACATTAAAAATAGATAACTTTTTCTCAATAAGACAAATGAGAATTTCACAATGGACTATGGGTGGGTTGCCGATCGTTGAACTTTTGCGTGCCGATGTAACCACGTTTTTTTTGCTAAGCCAGTCCTACCTGACTTCAGGTTGTGAGCTAGATGGGTAATCTAATTATAGGGTTCCCTATCCCGATGGACATACATGTCTTAGGCTTCGATACGAGTTTTTAGAGAGAGCTCGCTTAGTCTCTATCTAGTTAGACACAGTTGTTTTTAACAAAAAATATAAATCTAAGATTATTTATACATTTATAACTGAGAACGTTGTGGGACAAAGGTATGACTAAAATACGACGGTTGTGGGTTCGATTCCCATGCCTCGAATAATTCGGAGGAACTTAACACCCCGAGGACTTAACACTAGGTTCCCTCTGCTTACACTACTATATACGAGATACAGCGTGAAACAGATTAAATTTTACTCCATATCATATAATTAAGTCAACTAATGAAAACTGTGGAGATTATAAGAGAAAAAAAAACATGATTTATTACTCATTGTGTAAAATTTATGTCCTCAATAAAGCCTTATATTATTAGCCTCACATGTAGCGAACAGTTTAAAATTATAGAAAACACAGGAAAAATACCTTAACACGTGCAAATCGATCAAGAATATATATTTATTGTACATAAATGTCTATGGAGTATTTGTAGTAGTGGTAGTTAGGAGAAGAAAATTATCATTTAATTATAAATCATTGGACTCGTCATCACCCATTGTTTAGATGAGAATTGTGCCAGTTTTTATTAGAGGTTGTATTGCTTAGTCGTGGTAGCTCTTCAATTACATAACTCTATTACTAAAATACCTGTTTAAATTAAAAATTTTCTTCATAAGAAGAATATTGTTTTGATTTATTTAAGGCGTCACGTCGTATCACGTACACAACACTCAGTTCCTCGTTTTCTGCCAAACTCTAGAGGCATTGCGTGTTGAGTGGCGAAACTCAACGAAAGCGAAGAAAATTAAAATATTAAATATTTCATTTCAGCGAGTGTAAATCGAACCCTGTCCCCAGTTATTTAAAATTGAAAAAAAAAACACAAGAAGCACAGTAGTTCATGTTAAGTTTATAAACTAGCACTAGCTCACATCAATCCATGTAAATTGTCATTTAGAGTCAATTTTCAGATAAAATTTCAGGGCACGTTCTAAAAACCCCAAAAACCCATTAAAGATGACAAAAAAAAAATCAACGGTATTTTCACAAGTAATATATCCGTTACTTATTCACAATATATACAGAAATGACGGATAAGGATAACAATTATCACGGCAAGACATTTTATGAATTTAAAACAACGACTTTCCTACAAGTACAAAGCGGTATTTAATATACAAAAGGATAAAGAAGGGCTATGGATCTTGTGACAGGAAGTTTTTAGTAAATAATTAAGAGTAAGCAATTGTTAACCAGTACAAGATGTACTGGTAACCTACCCCCAGTTTCCATATAAAGGCACTGCGTGGTGTGCCAGAAACGTCTTATTTTGTAATAACTGCATATTGAAAAATATAAAAAATTGTTAATGTAGAAAAGTTTGTGTTTATTTTAATTACAAACATTTTCTATATAAACCCTGTGAATTTATTACTTACTAGCGACCCACGCATGGCTTTGCCCGCTTATTTTCATATTCTAACCAAATTATAAAAAAAATACCAAAAATTAGTTTGTGTAATATTAAGCCTATGTGTTATTCTAATACATAAGCTATATTACTGTAAAGTTTCACCTAAATCTATTAAGATACGGGATACAGCGTGATGAAGCTGATTAAATTTTTTAATATTTACACTACATGTTGAATGGTGCTTGTTCAGATTTAATTAGCACTATTTCCTATAGCACTACTGCGAATTTATTATGTCGGCTTTAAATCAAAGTTTAGGACATGTGAATGGACGAGGTGGCTTCTTTAAAAAAGGATTGTTTATCACTTTAATATAAGAATGGAAAAACACTTAGCGAATTTTACAATGAGTCGTTAATTCTTAGTGCCATTTGTTGGCCGCAAATAGACTAGATGATAGCGACGCATAAAAGCGTTACGATCAGTGCGAAATATTTGATATAAATTTTATTGACATTAAGGTTAACACTACGTTATAACATCGAAATCTTATAAGATTTTAAGTTTTGCGCACACAGTAGGGTGGACACAGGGAACCTAGTGTTAAGACACTGCGTGTTGAGTGGCGTAACTCAACGCCGGGCTTTTGCCTGTACGTTTTATAATGTGAACATAGATTGTATAAAATACATGAAAACATCCGTCGACGATTATAATCGAGCAATGTTCAATGCACGGGCCGGCCGCAGCACACATAAAAAGCAAAAACAATACATAAAACCTGTTGCATTGTTCTTTCGTAAGAGATCTCCACCGTCGTGATAAGAGGAAACCATTTTCTAACACGTGCGCTTCAAATAAAATATTAAATGGCAATATTGATAAAATTATGTTTTAATTATAAATATAATTAGATATTTTGGCAAAAATGATGATTTTAGACACAAATAAATATCATAACAAAACAGTTTAAGAAGCGTGAAAATTGGAAAAATTATATATAGCTTTGGAAAAATTTAAACACTTGCGAACAACAAAAATCTAAATTGATAATGATCCAACTAGATATTTAAATTAAAAACATTTCTATTAGAAATCAGAATATAAGAATAGGATTAATAGAATGAAAATTGTAATAAGTATTAGCTTCGAGCATTTGTTATGATTTTCTCATGCCTTATATTAACTGATACGAATGGTGTTTACATGAGTTGGTACATACTCTTAGCTATCAATCTACTCTAAATTACCAGGAAAAATATATTCTTGTAAAACTAATATTTGACTATCATGAATTATCAACAGAGAAGAGAGAGAGAGAGAGAGAGAGAGTTAAAGCTTTAAAATTATCTTCAAGCAACAGATTAGTATGCAAATTACTTTTTTAAGGCTCGTTGCATTGCGAAATTTCAACTTCATTATTATTATAATAAATTGATTGACATCTGTTTTATTGACTTGTCAATTAGAAAAACATTTTACTAATACAATAAAATAGTCTAATTCTAACAAATTGTTAAAAAAATCTTGCAAATTCCTAATTCAGGTTTAATAACACATATTTTTTACGTTATCAAAGATTAGTTTATTGATATCAATAAAATAAAAAATATTAATTATATATTAATTGATAATTTGACAATAGAGTTATTTTAATTATCTATGGAACTGAGGTTTATTATATACATATACCTAATTATCTACATAGTTTAATTAAAAATTAACACACTGACTTATATATTAAAAACGATTCTCTATATTAAAAAAAGGTAATGAGGCAGATGCGTACAAAAGAAAATATTGTAATAATAATAACATAATAATTTACTTTGTTAAAGAAAAAAAAAGCACAATTCAGTTAAACAAGCAACATTTCGAAGTAAAGGCATTTGTTTGTTTCAAAATTACATACATTTCTTTACAATGGTCATGTTGTGTTATTGGTAATACAAAATATGGTTAGCAAACCTGTTCCAATTATCGTTATATTTGTCGTGAAAATCATCGGAAAATAATTTGGTACATATACATAGAGTTAAAGATTAAATATCGAAATCTTTGGAATTAAATGTAAAAGTATATTCGTTTTACGTATTTTCATGTAAATAATTGAAACTACTGAGAATTGTGACCGGAACTCGGAGTTCATTATTTTTTAAGTTTCATATTATAGTGCGTTCACAAGAGCGAGAAAACAAGAATTTCATGGAATGTGTGTAATTGAATTTACTTCAATCATTATCGTAAATATAATTTACTATAGGAACTGAAGTTAGCAGTTGTGCAACAAGAGTAACCCTCAAGGCTGATGAGTGAAACCGACACCGGCACGTCCGTGTATCTTGCCTCACTACCTGATGCTTTCCGTGCTCTCTAGCGGCTGGGATCGAGATATTTATAAAGAGTTGCCTACATTAATTTTCCTGTTAGCAAATTATTCATTAAACGCGGTTTTTAATGAAATACACATAAACAATTTTAGGGTAATAATATTCAAGAGATGATTAAGGAAGTATATAAAATAAAATCACGAGTCAACGATGTGTACAAAATTCGAATAACTTCCGATCGGATTGTAACATTTTTGAGTAAGCGTCACCTTCACAGGATACTTCCTGAGCGGACTTCCAATTGCCAAACTATCGAGAGGAAGATCGATGTCGGTGCAGCGACCGGCGGCGGCAGCGTAGCCTTGGACGCGAGCTCCCTGCATTCTAATCGGGTGGCCTTGCGGAAGCGCGTGCTCAGGACAGTTCTCGTAACACGCACTGGTCGGCCGTCATGTTATCAAAAGTCCCCATTGGTCATCTTTAGTGGTGGTTAATTTCCCTAAATGGACTACATAATTTCGTTCGTAATATTTATAATAATGACATTTTCTAATAATAAATAACGAGGTAGGCTTTTACTTCATAATATATTTAACCCGCTGTGATAACTTGTGTAACAAAATAGGTCGCCATTTGTTATTGAACGATTAGCACGAAATTGCCGCAAGCCAAAGGTGGTAGGTAACCTGTTTTGTCTGTGGATGTTGAATGTCGAACTTGTTCATCGAGTTAAGTTTGATTAAATAGACCGTCATGGCCAGTTTCATGGACATGCGTGAGCGCATCTAAAATGCATTCATACTAGGTTAGTTATTGCTTAAAAGTAAGTGGGGTACAACTATATATACTTACGGCATAGTATTTAGCTTCATGTATGTATCGAAAGGTAAGGGTTCTTGATTTTTATTAATGTCGTTTGCTCCTGAGAGTCGTCTCGCTGTTCTTATCCAACTGCCTCTTTGTCTTCTAAACCCTTTATCATTTTTTAGCAACTGTAGATGCCTTTTAACAATATCATGCCATTTCCATTTGACAGTCGCCGGTGAATCACTTGCTGCGTCTTCTTTACAAATCTGAAGACCATCACTAAACCTTCTCATGTTTTGCAAGTATATTTCGTTCGATTTTGGTGGAAGACTTCTCCGTCTCTCTTCGGGAATAATTCCCGAATCTTGAGAATTTTGCTCTGCTATCCATTTGGATATAAAATCATTTTTATCACAGACGTGCGCTATCACTGGCTCTTCTTTGGGCGGCGGTGGTATCCAATCCAAGCTAACCCATTGACTAGATTTTGGCTTTGATTTAAATATTACATCTATCTCGTCATCACAGTCCGATGAGCCTATCGAACATACTGATGTCTTTTTCCTGCGGAACCGTGAGCGTACCAACGGCTTAAATGGAGGTAACAACTCATTATTCGCAATAAAGTCTATCGAGTCATCCCTTCTTACATCCTGTAAACTCTTAATAGTCTCTATGTTAGCATAAGAGTTTTCGGAGCATGAAGAATCTACACTTAGTCTACTTCGTTGTAATGGCTTAGCTAACCTAATACTTTCGATATTTTCAGTTATACCGCATCCAATTTCGCGTTCACAAGTTAAAGATAATCTCCTTTCATTGGACTTTTCATTTTCCATTTCTATTATCCTAGCCATACTTAAAAAACTATCTTTAGAAGTTTCTACTATTCTGGGTGATTTTTGAGATTCCTTTTCATTATCTTCACCATTGTTTAAAACTGGCGAAAACGAGTCTGTATCATTGAATTCAATAATTCTTGTAATTTTTTGTGGAACTTCACTGTCTTCATCTATTGACACTGGGGATGGTAAATTGTCATTTTCAAATTCAATTATCCTAGTTATCCTTTGCAAAGGTTCCTTCTCATTATTCTTTGTTTCATCGGAATTAAAATCGTCTAACTCAATTATTCTTGTTATTCTTTGGGGATACATTTCTTTTTCCGGAACATGGCGATCTTCTGTGCTAATACACCTTGATATACATGTAGTAAATTGATTATCTATTATATTATCGTGGTACTTAGCTGTAGAACTACCAGAGTTTTCAAATATATTTTTTTCTTCTAAGGAATTGTTTCGGCTTTTGGCCTTTTGTAGAGCACTTTCAGATAGGAAAACACAAGGTACTTCCACTTGCATGGACATTTTTCTACGTCTGGACATTGTGTTTTCTTTTTCTTTATTAACATCATTGTTTATGTTATCGGGAACAGCTGTATGCGGTAAAATAATGGGCGTACCGGCCACCATTCGCAAAAAATCTGTAACTGCAGCGATGTGAGCTCCTGTGACAGCACCTTGTAATTTAACACCAGATACTTGGTGCGGCACCAGTTGATTATCGCGCATACACCATACAACGGGCAAAGCCCCTTCCGACACCATCGTCGTGTCTCAAGAGTTTATAATTTTTATTCACTTATTTAAAATTAAAAGTTTAAGGTTTTTTTTTATTATTAAATTAACACAATCGTAAGCAAACAAGATCACTGGAGGTTTTCCGGGCTACAACCTTTCATGAAACTAAAAAAATATTCGAACACATAAGAGTGACGTGTATGGGGCGACATAGCGCGGTGCGGCGCGGCGGGTGTGCGCGTGCGGACGCGGCGGAGGTCGCGAGAGATAAGGCGGTGAGAGTCGCACGCGCAGCGCCGCCGCCCGCGCCCCCGCCCGCCCCGCCACCGCGCGGGCCATCTCCGATCATACATCAATTTTTATCCATTGCACTTCGAATTATATAACGGTATTGGCGGCCTATTACTTTATATGGCCTTAGTATTCTGTTAATAATAAAATATTACTTTATAATAATCTATCTATTAAAAGATGGTTAAAAAACATAATTAAATATCGTTTTAATTAAATACAAAAAAAAACTTACCATAAAACGTATAAAATACAAAATTGACATACAGTAAGTATTACGTTTTCAACAAATTTCATTATTTGCATAATATATGCAGGCGCATCGATACCAGATTCGCATTACTGACGCAACAACGGCAAACTGAAATTAGTAAACCATTCGGCTACCGCGGACATCGTTTATTGTAACCGAACGATTAACAACCATTTACATTCATCGTTGAGCATCGCTCATTACGATTTATCGCTTTATATCTATGAAATATCCTAATATAAGAAAATAGAGTTCCGTTGTTCATTAAATATGACCTATTTATTGAACGGTGGGTCATAAATTATTTAATAATATCTTGAGGAGTACGAACGGCCACTATTTGAATATTTAACCATTCAGTTACAAAAGTTTATTGTAACCGAACGATTAACAACCATTTACATTTATCTTTGGGCGTCCCTAATTAAGACTTATATAATATCTATGAAATACCTAAAAATAATAAAAAAAATTGAGAGTTCCGTTGTTCATTAAATATGACCTATTTATTGAACGGTGGGTCATAAATTATTTTATAATATCTTGAGGAGTACGAACGGCCATCTTGTTGGGTACAGTTATGCTGCATTGTATTGCCACCATTGCAACCACTATGGTCTTGACCATCGACATTGACGCGTAAAATTGCTATCTTTGTCTACACTCAGTAATAGACTGCCCGTTAACTTAGTTAACAACGTTAACGTTAATGCGTTTGCAATATTCGTTTGCTATATTTCTAATATATTTACAGTACACCCGTAATATAAATTAAACTAGGTATTTTATACCTATACATATATTTTTAGCTATCTATATATATAAAAGGACTTGTCCTCACTGACTGAGGTAAGACGCACGCACAGCCGTAACCGCTGATGGTAGAAACGTGAAATTTGGACAAAAGTTTACTTTCATAATCTGGACATCCACTAAGAAGGGATTTTGAAAAATTTTAACCCTAAAGAGGTGAAATAGGGGTTCAAAGTTTGTATGGAAAAAAAATTAAATCGGCACCGATTTTTATAAAATTTGAAATTTAGATTTTTAAAAGTATTTAATTGAACACGTGTTTCATCGTTTTCTAGAATTCTCTCCCTAAGGGTGCAAATAAGGGGTTGAAAGTTTGTATAGGTTTTTTTTTAAATCGTCACCAATTTTTATAAAATTTGAAATTCAGACTCTTAAACGTATATAATTAAACACATGTTTCATGGTTTTCTAGAATTCACCCCCTAAGGGTGCAAATAAGGGGTTGAAAGTTTGTATGGGAACATTCTTAAATCGCCACCGATTTTTATAAAATTTGTAATTTAGACTCTTAAAAATATTTAATTGAACACATGTTTCATGGTTTTCTAGAATTCACCCCCTAAGGGTGCAAATAAGGGGTTGAAAGTTTGTATGGAAAAATCTTTCAATCGCCACCGATTTTTATAAAATTTGTAATTTAGACTCTTAAAAATATTTCATTGATTACATGTTTCGTGGTTTTTTAAAATTCACCCCTAAATACGCAAGCGAAGCTGCGCGCGCCCGCTTGTCTTATATATTTTTGTTAAGACATTCCGTTCCCCAGTTTCCGTCGAATTCTGCAGGGGTTACGTGTTGAGTGGCGGAACACAACGTCGTGTTTTGCCTCGACCTCACAGCAAAGAAATGAATATATAAATTTATATAATAAATATTTCCTTTCCTCGAGTGGGGATCGAACCGACAACCAGTCGCATTTACAATCACACCTTGTGCCTCTACGCCACGGATGGCCCCAGATATATTTTTAGACATATTTTTGTCCAATAACATCACATTATTTAGTATATAAATTATCATTTGTGTAATAACTTTAAGACTCCAATGTACAAGCTGAATGCAATTATATGCGCAAATGCCAATCAACAGTTAGAACTGGCGCCGGCGCAGCTTGTGGATGCGTGGCCCGTATGTGGGACAGACAAATCAAGTATTAATTATCCCCATACAACGCCTAATCAACTTTGTATGGGTCAACATCGAGGAATGTCATACGTTTTCGCGGAATATTGTTATACCAGTGGACCAGAACGCGGCTACGCCCGCTTAAACTGTACGAATATTTATTAAATATATTTATGAAATTATTTTCAATAGAGAAATGCGTTAAGCAACCTCATTTTGGGTGACGTTTTCTAACAACAAACTTTGCAAATCGTTGCTTAGCAACGGTCGCATAGCGACTAAGTATATAATATAGTCAAATTAATAAGTATTTTAATATATTGATATATATCGAAACCCTTCATCCCGTGACCCTCAAGTATCTATGAGTATTTTATCACAATTAAATTAGTGGTTTGGCCCTGATTACGTAAAAGACAGACAGACAAACAGAGAGACAGACAGAGTTACTTTCGAATTTATAATATAGGTATGGATGTTGTTCCTAAAAAATGCACTTACACAGTGTAATTTAAATGTATCTACGGACCTTTGCAGGATGAAGCCTACTTTCAGCTTAATGCTGTTTACATTTCACCATTTATCATATTTTGCCTTAAAGAAATCGAAGTCTTCAAGAAAAAATCTTAGACATTTTCTTTTTCTCTCCTTCTTACTCTCTCTAATAATGACACAGATACAATACATAAAGACAACATACTAAGAATATATTTTACTGTCAAATATTTTTTAACATTTGAAAAAAAAGAAGCCTAATATATTTTTCATGACTAGTAAACATACGTCAACATATTCGTGATAATTTGTTTAAGAGCGACGACTACACGGAATAACTTTCTGTTTATCGGAATTCCGGCAAGAGCAACGGACAGGAAAATAATGATCGAATCATTTTCAACAACCTTCAGTACCAGATGCTGAGTTAGATTCGTGGTACTATTACGTCAAATAAGGTATCCGTGACGGTGCAGTTTATAGGTTCAAGTAAATTTTAATAAATTAATTTCCATCATTCTTCTTTGAAAATTTAAATAAAAATAATTAAAAGAAAATGGTGTAAATACGTCGATAAATGCATAAAAACAAGCGAGTGTTTTTATAGAGTTCATTAAAATAAATAAAATTTGTTTCTAACTAAACATGTATTTTGTCGCTTTCAAAGAAAATGTTGTTTTAATTAAGAACAAAATCAAAAATAATATAATTTATTACATGTAGACACCAAAAATCCAAAGTTTGTAGGTCACTTTTATTAAACTTCACAGACGTTGTGTGACAGCTTGATGGAAATACATCGGAAGCAATCATGTTGATCCTTATCAAAGTATTATTCCAAAATTTATATTTTAAAACACATCAAGAGGAAATATTATTAATATTTGCATACTTTTTATTTGGAAAATGATATACGTATGACATCGATTTAAATAAGTATAGAATACTATTAGTTTTAGTATCATTAAAAAGCACCTTACCAATATATGCATGTATATTATTTTTGTCGACAGTTAACTCCCGTGAAAACCAGATTTCTTTATTTTTGTGGAAATAGAGAAATTATAGAGAATTTTTATTCGTTTCTATTTTTCAAAACAAATCTGTAATTAACGAGCAATGCGAAGCTGTGTGTTACTACATAATATGAAATAAAAGAAAACATTAATTACAAACACATATTATTATAAAATAAACACCAAAAGCGGGACTGAAAATCAGACCACGGCGACCATTAAACACTACCTACCCACTTACAAGTAAAACTTATGACGCATTGTATTTTCTTTTAAGAGAGAACGAAAATTATTCATTGAAAATTGTTTGTTGACAACCACTAGTGGGTAACGAGTATTTTGAACTTCCGCCTGTGCGCATTCACATCGACCAGTGTACTTGCCGTGCCGGCTGGCACAGTAATTTCGTGGAAGCGTCAACGCGCCGCGACACTGGCGCCAGGAGGCGGCGCCCAACCGAGCATTTCGCGACGCTCGCTTTTTTCTCGGCACATATTAATGTGGCACTCTCAATTAATACAGCTTCATTTGCAAAAGATATCATTTTATTACTCATGTTACATGTATTTCTTAATTACTTTAAAAATCTTTTTATTTTAATGTTGCAATTTGAAGCGTAGTTACTATTTGTTTGGCTGAACGAAGGTAGTTTTAAATATATTTTAAATATTTCGTTCTTAGTACTAGTTAAAGCTTGAAATATTCATGGCAATTAATTTTAAAAAGCCTTGGCCAACTCGAGGCCAATTGTGGCGTAGGGGCCCTCTAATATTGAGGCAAAAGCGCGGCGTTGAGTTTCGCCATTCAAAAAACAAAATCTCCAGAATGTCAGAACGGAGTGTCTTAACACCAGGCTCCTTACATGCTTACCCTGCTCATGCACGAAGCTTAAAGCTGGGAAAAAACAAACAATCCTCAAGTACCTATTGGCCAATATTTAAGGAATGACTATAATATCATAATATATTACGCAATCCGAATCTTGTTTCGCTACATATATAACTAACTAACTAAGTATCAACGAGGCATCTGTTCATTCACAATATTCAAAACCAATGAAGTGCAAATTCGCTTGAGCGGTAGAGTTCCGTTATGGATGGTAAAACCATTAGAAAAAAATATTACGCAAGCTCTTATATGATCACTTCTACGTAAAGTGGCTATGTCTTCTTATATATATATATATATATATATATATATATTATATATATATATATATATATATTTTTATATAAGGAAAAAAAATCACACATTTTTGCTACAATATTTACTGTTAACATATTTACTATGAAATATGTTAAAAGATAAGTTGTTATCACTAGCTGGAAACAATTTAAAAATGTATATTTTTTATTACATCAGGGTATGCAAAGGAAACATAGTGTTAAAACACTCCGTTGCACATTTACCGCCGAATTTTGGAGGCATTGCATGTTGAGTATATATTAACAAATATGATCTTATATTGTATTTTAAATTTAACTTATTATGTATTAAAATTCTCAATAAAAAATGTGAACGACATCTTTTTATTTTAATAAATTTTAATTTGCAATGATGATTAAGATGTGTTGAGCACCTCGTTAGTTATTAAAATGTATATTTTAATATAAAATTCTTTAGTAAGTAAATATTTACTTTAAAATCTGACATAATTCTTGGAATTTGTTTTTTGTATAACATTGGCATAATATACTTTTATTTAGCTTTATGCTGTTTCCTGCAAACATCAGGGTAGGCAGAGGGAACCTCGACACCAGAGCGAAGAAAACATTCAATATTTTCTTTTCATGATGTACCAACAGAACCCACAACCTGTCTCGTCGTCTTGTGCCTCTGCACCATGACTGAGTTCATATTTCATAACATACTTTTATTTAGGTTTTTCCTTCACAATCCACCACATCATGGCAAGGATGGCAAGGATATGAAAGCAAGAACACATCTCAAGTAATATTCCGCCTTTCTCCTAACAAAGCACGCTTTGTCTGCTCACCGAGATATGAAAATATTTTTGCTACTACGCTGCAGTTTAAGAACTATAGGAGTTGTCATCGTATATGTGTCTGTGTGTGAATTACTTCAATTTTATTCTTTTACTTTACTTTTAAGCAAGAGAATTGCCGCGTTAGCGACTAATTTTAAGGCCTGGAATTTTAATTTCCATGAAAGCGGAGAAGAGACGAACGGAGAGATGTTTTTTTAACAATCAATAAAAATTCGTTATTCACACATCTCGTCTCCAGTAAATATCGTTAAGCTTGTTTGTCTCCGTTGTTAAGTCTCCGCTTTACACTTCTCCGCACATCTCCGCTATGTTGGATTCCGAACCTAAGCACAACAGTTATGAGTTCTATATACGGATATACGGAGAGCAAAGTGTTTCAACAGTAGATTCTTTCCAGCTCCAGCGATATTCGCCTGCTAAAAAAGGGAGAAGCTGAAAAGAAAAGCTAGCCCCAATTAGCCAATGTTTCTACATACACCTACAAAAGTTAGTAAATTCTTAATATAAATAAAAAAAAAACATCCGTCCAGCACGAAGATGGAACGTGCACCGAGTCATGAAGCTTTTTCTCATCATAACGTCTTATATTATTCATATTGATATAGCATCGAGGCTAGCGTAATCAAATACTAGGAAATAATTAATGTAAGTAAATACCTACTCTTCTAAACCTGCCTCTTTTCGTACGTTACATATTCAAGGCTTCTTTTTTAGAAATCTAAAATCCATATTAAATAAACCTTTATAAGCTAAGCTATTGAAAATTTTAATTATTTAAAATGGTACTTTTAAGTTATTAGGAAATATATTTAATAATTCAAAAGAATATCCCCTTTTTTCACAAGATTCGTTCATGTCAAATTTCTGATGAATGTACCTATATACGTACAAGTAGGTAAAAGGTATTAAACATCCGTTACCAACCGCCAAGTTAGTGCACATGGGGAAAAACTAGAAATCAGAAATATTGATTTGCTGAAGCATCTCTATTACATGTAATCTAATATTTTATAGTCAGTACATCATATTTATATAAATTTATGGCCACAGAAGAAATGGATAATACAAAATAATAAACAACAAAAATACCTTTTCTAATTTCTTAAAACTCACTTTGCCTATTTTCTCATCTAACCTTATAAGCATTTCTTTCAGTATTTCGATCTAAACTAAAACATTCTTAATCTCACAAATCTTACAATTAGAATACTATTATTAGTTCATGTGAATGTATTTTAAAATCTAAATTTCTCTTTAGTAAATTTATTTTATAGATGATTGATACCAGCCTAACAAATTCAAATCACCATCATCATCATCATCATCATCTCTAAAGGGACGAGCATCGTTTTCGGGAATAATCGTTTTTCGGGAATAATCTAATAAAACATAATTAACAAAGTAATTAATAGGCAATATAATGTGGTAGTTTAATTCGCCTGTCGTAACGCTCTCCGAGTACGTCAATCCGCAGATTACGGTGTAAGAGCGCGATCTAGACGCGAACGTAGAAAGTTGCGGCGCGACTGGACGGCGCCTACGCACGTATGTCCTGCACTGCGAGCTTTAAAAAAAAACGAGAGAGAAAAAAGGCACAAAAACGCCGGAGACAGACTAAACAAAAGTAACTATCTATATCCAGTGGAGCTGGAGGATAGAGAAAATAGACAATTATCGAACACATCCAAGGCTATCTGTTCTAAGAATAAAACACTAATGAATAGTTTGTTGATCCCGATAGCTGATGCTTCATAAAATGGACTGTAGAATGGGGAATGCGCTCATCGTCTGTTTTAGTTTGTTTTTTTTTTATTATCGATAGAGCTGGGCCCTTGAGCGTTATTCTTGTTACAATTTATTGATACTGGCAATTTTGAAATGTTTAAAATAGCAAGAGGTGGTTTTAGTTAACTTTTTTTAAATATTAAATTTAAACTAAACTATTTATTTATAACAATAAATATAATAGAACTGGAGTTCTATTTCGGAATAAAAAAAAATCTCATATTCTAATAGAAATATATCGCGGTGAAATCGCAGCCGTCATTAATGTAAGCATGCAGTGTCATTAAGCATTTGTTTACGTGTTATCTATTCGTGTTAAGAGGTCGATTTGATAAATTTCGCTAATTATAAGTGAATGTTAAATATTTCTTCGTATTAAAAATAACAGCAAGTTTTATGCATATAAAATTTTAATATCTCATATGCTGGTAGAGGGAATTGTTGAACAATTTTAATTACTTTGTAAATTTATGAATACAATACCTTTTTATTTGTATAATAAATAATAATTGGACTTTTAAAATTGTCATAGTGATTTCATTTTATGCTAACCTGTCCTATCCCGCTGCTGGGCAAAGCCTCTCCAGACTCTAGTTCTTCCATTTGGTAATAGTAATATATATCAAATTTTAAGTGTCTTAATAAATTCCTAAATTGTTTAACTTAATATTATTAGTTTAATTTGGTAAACGACATAGATGGTTACAAAAAATGCGAACCGAAACCGAGCGAAAGGGAATCCTTTATAAGCAATACGTTCAAAAGAACAAAACAATACCTACGCTCAAAAGAAATATCACGAAAGAGGGAGCCTTAACCCACATTTCAAAATGATTACAAAGGAATGTCACGAAGCAGCAGAACACTGTTTGGATAATGGTATAGCTGGCTATAGAGTATAAACAATCGCCAACCGCGGGCGCGCGGGTCGACGAACGACCTAGCTCGCGCAAGGCGTTTCCTCCGCGATGTAGAAACACAGTGCGAACGAGCGCGATTAGAGAGACGAGCGCGATTTTATATGTTAATAATGAATAAAATAATGAATTAAAGTATAATTTGTAATGATAGCAACAAAATGACAAAGTATTATTTCTTGATAATGATTTCATTTAATAAGGAATGCTTGACGATACGTATAAAATTAGTCGAGTACATAACACGTAATGGCTCCAGAATTCGGTGGAAAATGGGGAACGGAAGTGTCTTAACAATAGATTCTCAGGTCCCTGCCTACTTAGCTAAAATTCAAGTCATTAAATTCAAGAAATGAAAGTGAAGAAAGTCATGGTTAAGGAACATCAAGGAATGGACTGGAATTAAAAACGCCGTAGATTTGATTCATTTGGCTAGCTAGGGACAGGACTAAATATGTGAAGTTGACTGCCAACCTCCACCAATTGGAGGGGCACATTAAGAAGAAGAAGCTAAAATTTTTAAAAAAATCTAATTGCATTAGCATTACAATCGACAAACTTTGAAAAATATATATTAAAAAAAAACAAACAACAAACATATCCAAAAGCGAAGCACCGGAAGTATCTATATCTACGAGCAACAAAAAAAAAGAATTAATTAGACGCGACCGATTCGCACTATCCATATCCATACCAGTTTGGGCATTGCAAAACTCTCACTTAACGAATGTCGCATTCGCATCTCACATGTCCAACGACGCTCCGTTGCCGATGAAATTGGCAGCCAGCAAAAAAAAAAAAACATCATTTCGACTGAAGTTTCTAATCATATCTGGGTCAACGGAAACTTCCACTAGGTCCACTGAAAGTTACATTTACATCACTCCTCGTTGATAGACAACGCTCGGTACCAGGATCTGAGCAGCACGAGAAACGCGATAATTGACGAGGGGAATTTCTTGTTTTTTTTTTTAATATTATACATCTAGCTGCCAACAAAGATTAAACGACCGCCGTTCGTTTGAAATGCAACACGTCAGAATCCATTTGAATTCGTAATTAGGATTAAATATCTCCATATTTTGATTGGTGACAAACAAATGGAGACAGCGAAAATGTGTAGGATGACAGTTGTGGATTGAAAAGTGAATTCATGTAAGATGAAAAAAAATGGGAATAAGTGAAAGCAGTTTTTTAAATGCTGAATTTTTACAATAAACATTGATACAATTCGCTGGAGTGTGGACCAAAGTGCAGTGATAATTGAAAGTGTCATCAAGTGTCACTTATGTACACTTCGCCAGCCATCCAGTGAGCCTGTAGCTAGTAGGCAGTAGGTATGTGTGTCAAGATGTTTTCACGGTCTTGGCTTTTGACTTCATAAAATCGACCGTGACATGGGTGTTTGTAGGTAGCTTCGATTACCATAGGTCTATCACTTTAATATATCTTCACTTATCAAATATTATAAAAATTATTGTTTAACGTGTATTTTGTTTCTTGTTGTTTGAGGCCAGTTGTGTCGCAGGAGAACAAAGTGTGACTGTAAACACGATAGGTTGTGGGTTGGATTCCTACTCGAGAAAATGAAATATTTAACCTTTTCATTTTTTACGCTCTGGTGTCGAGGTAAAGCGAGCCGTTGATTAAGGCTCAAAGCCTCAATTCGATGGAAAATGGGGAGCAGAGTGTCTTCACACTACGTGCCTATCCTGCTGTGTGCGGGATACAGCGTGACGCTAATGTGTTTTTTCATCATAATAATTGTACATAACGAACGATTATAACACACACAATATTAATAAGCACGAATATTAAACATGTAAAACAGTGTTTACATTTTCAATTCACGTTATATTATTATACCCAACTACGGAGGCATTAACCTAATTTCGTTGTTTTCAAACCGCTGCTGCCTATTGAACGCTATCGGGAGTTACCTACGGCACGCGCGAGACATTTACAAAGTCGTCAATGTGAGGGAAATTGCACTCCGGTCATTCTGTGAACAGCTCGACATGCTGTTTCAGTTTCGTCACATCACATCTGGACACTTTCTAAAGAAACTGCAATACTAATAACTGTGGCGTGAAGCCGCCTGCCCGCCTGCCTTCCACTGGAGACATGTGATAATAAGGTATAATTGCACACCAACTCTGCGCCTATATTTAGCCTGGCCAGCGCTCAGGATCTGGCCGCGTATGCGACTCGTTCAATTACGTAAAGCGGTTGAGCCCATTTCTAATCTAAAAATAATCGTAGGCTGTACAGACATTGGCGCCACTAGGATCGTACGTGAAAGTAAATACAATTATCACCGGCGATATATAATTAAATAAAATACATTTTATAAACATGTTGTGATTTGCGGCTTCGTTCGTATTAAAAACTTTAATCGCGAAGAAACTTTAATGTATATAAAAATTAAATATTATATTGATTTTAAAATTTTCCTTAACGATCAATATTTAATTGCTTGACTTATGAATAATTTACATGTGTTAAAATGTGAAAATAAAAAAGCGAAAACAGAGAGTATAGAAATGCAAAAATAAAATAAGTTATATTTATTTTTATTATAGAACGTTAATAATTGTTGACAATTAACAAACTAATGAGCGAAAAGCACGTGACGATACAATTACTTAAAGGACACTTACTCTCCTGGTTATTGTTTCCACATCACGTTTCTTCTACTAATAAATCACCTCAATAATTCAAACAAATTCATTGTTTTAAATACATAAATTAAATATCTTTTTGTTAATCCGTGTTACAGTCTACACCAAACATTAATTGGCAATTTACGAGGTATTAAAATATCGATGAAAGATTTTATTATCTCATAAAAAAAAACTTGGGAATTTCCAATAATAATTTGAACAAACACACAAAAACATTTATCATTCCTAGTTTACAATTAGAAATATAAACACCATTTAGTATATAGACGTATTATAATAATATTAATAATAATTATCAAAAATGACAAAATCATCAAACGTTACGTTAGATTGATAACATAATTTCACGGCGTACACATCCGCGAGCTGAACCAGGGGTAATACATCGGGTGGCGCCGGTCACTTAATCGTTCGTCTGCGCGTGCTGTGCGAATTTTCCCCTGCACTTATACTACAACATTAGCAAAGGGAAGCTATCATTTACTTGGCGACGGGGCGGGGATCCAGGGGCCGGCCGGATTATTTTACTTGTAAGACTTCAAGCGCCAATTAAAGTATTGAGTAATTGAAATTGGAGAATTTACGCCAAGTTTTCGCCTACAAAAAGTGAATATATCTTTTATACGAGGTCTGAGTATACGTGTATATGATAAAATTCCGCAGTGTATTCTAAGTTTGCCACTTAAAAAAATTCTAACAAGTAAACTACTCTACTCTACTCTACTAACTCTACAAGAATATTTGGAGGATGAACATGTATGGAATTAATGTCTATTGAATGTCAGGCAGGATATTTACCAACTAATGTAATGGTAAAATATACCATTGACTTTGAAAAGAGCAACTGTTGAATTTCTTGCCGGCTCTTCTCGGCAGAACTGCCTTCCGAACCGGTGGTAACTTTTTGTTGTGGTGTGCTACAAGCACTTTATTTCAATAAAGCTAGTATATAGCTAGTTTATTTCAATAAAGAATATTTTGAATTATTTTTTTTGAATTCACTAGTGGAATATCCACTAAATTATATTAGATAATTAGTATGCGTTCATAATAAAATAAAAATTTTCTTAAATATTTTACAAATTTCTGATTCACGAAAAGTAATAATACCTCATATTGAGCTAACTAAACCAACACCAAGTTAAACTAAAATTATCACAGTCATCCTAAAGACGACAGTTTGACTAGTCGAACATGTGAAAAAGGGGCAACGTTCGTACGCGACACATCGTCTGCAGTGACCTTAATTGCACGCGATCTCGGCCGCTGCTCTCTCTTAAATCAAACTTGAGGGCCCTAGAACCCCACTTATCACCAGGCGTACAGATCATCCGCCCTAGCACGTGAAGGTGTGCCTTATGCAATAAGCCAATGACCGCGTCGACTCGTTTGCGCTACCTATACCGATATTTGATAGGATCAGATCAGAAAATTTAATTTCTTAGCTAAAGTCTGAATTGATCTACAAGTGTTGTGAAAGGCCCCTGATATTAATATTAAAATTCATATTCGTAGCTGTTGTTATATAAGAATTAGCTGACGCCAATAAAATATACTAATTCGAATTCCGCTTCCATGTTTGGGGAGAGATAGATTCTTAATTAAGTTCTTGACTAAATTACTGAAGCATAAAATCCTATATAACATACTAGCAGACGCGCGCAGCTTCGCTTGCGTTATTAGGGGAGAATTCTAATAAACCACGAAACATGTGTTCAATGAAATATTTTTAAGAGTCTAAATTTCAAATGTTATAAAAATCGGTGGCGATTTAAAGATTTTTCCATACAAACTTTCAACCCCTTATTTGCACCCTTAGGGGATGAATTCTAGAAAACCATGAAACACATGTTCAATTAAATATTTTTAAGAGTCTAAATTTATAATTTTATAATAATCGGTGGCGTTTTAAAGATTTTTCTATACAAACTTTCAACCCCTTATTTGCACCCTTTGGCGGTGATTTCTAGAAAACCATGAAGCATATGTTCAATTAAATATTTTTAAGAGTCTAAATATCATATTTTATAAAAATCGGTGGCGATTTAAGAATTTTTCCATACAAACTTTCAACCCCTTATTTGTACCCTTAAGGGGAGAATTCTACGAAACAATGAAACACGTGTTCAATTAAATACTTTTAAAAATCTAAATTTCAAATTTTATAAAATTCGGTGCCGATTTAATTTTTTTTCCATACAAACTTTAAACCCCTATTTCACCTCTTTAGGGTTAAAATTTTTCAAAACCCCTCCTTAGTGGATGTCCAGATTACGAAAGTAAACATCTGTCCAAAATTCACGTTCCTATCATCAGCGGTTACGGCTGTGCGTGCGTCTTACCTCAGTCAGTGAGGACAAGTCCTTTTATATATATAGATTATAAAAAAACCAAAAAATGTGCTTTAAATTGCAGCTTCTTTCTCCTTCATTCATGTGATGTGATGGAATGTGCAATTATAAATAATTGTAAATATAAAAAAAATATGTTATACACTAATAAAAACATTATACAAATATGTGAGAAAAAAAAGTTAACTAGCACTAAGGCCGGAGCGGTGAACTCGGGCATCCTGTCTCCTAGGCCGTCAGAAGTTGATGGCAACCGTCTTTACTAGGAAATGTGAGTTTTCAGAAGCCGTTAGTAACACAGAACCCATAACTTTTTGGGTCAATTGATCAACACACCATATCGGATTCCACTTCTTGCGGATATACACTTGAGAATAAAAAAAAACCTCCAATTTACTTAAAGCCGCTATTTTTAGCTGTAAACAAAGACGATAAAATGTACAAATTAGCATAATCCACGGGTAATAAAATTAACCTATAATAGATCCCGCATGCACAATATTTCGAGGACATGTTTCTAGAAGCTTCGAAATGCACATACTAATTTGCTTATGCATTTTAGAAATGTTTCAGAAAGAATTAACCTTTTTTCCTCTTTCCACTATATTTATTCCACTAAATTTGAACTATCATACATAGGACTAGGACCAGGGTTAATTTAACCATAATATAGCAGCCTATGCAAATACTTAGGTTTATAGCTAATGGTTGATCAGAATGCGTTGGTAAGTGTTGTATGTCGGTTGACGCGGTTTGCGATTCAGCGAAACGGCTGACAGGAAGCCCACTCCGGGATCGCGCTTACATGCCATGCATAATCACATTCTAACGTCTTAACTATCGTGATATGTGCATGTATGAAAAACGTGTATTGCTGGTGGAGACAATGGTTCTTGCTAATTGTCATAATCTGTAGAGTTATTGAGGCCGTCGTGGCGCAGCGGCACAAGAGTGTGGCGTAACGTGGCGGTTGTGGGTTCGATCCCCACTCGAGGAAGTGAAATATTTATTTACCTTTATATTTCCATTTCTTCGCTCTGGTGTCGAGGCAAAGCGCGGCGTTGAGTTCTGCCACTCAACACCCAATACCTCCAGAATTCGGCAGAAAGTGGCGAATGGAGTGTCGTAACACTAGGTTCCCTCTGCCTACCCAGCTGTGTGCGGGATACAGCGTGAAGCTGATTTTGATAGTAGAGTTATTTACTATGCTTATATCCAGTCGGAATGTAGCGTGTAAACGGTTCCATTCCAACTCTAGAGGATATTTTTAATAATTTCATTTTTTGGTGTCGAGACAAAGAGCGGCGTTCGATTAGGATTTGGTTACTTTTATGGAAATGGCGAACTGATATATTTTAATTTTCTTTTTGTCATTGACGTTATTGAAAAATGAAAAAAAAAAAACAATATTCACATCAATGTTTGCATTATCAGGATAAGTAACACCAGTTTTCCTATTGTAATATTATAGGTTTAACATTAAAACTTAAGTACATATTTTCCTGTTAATGAATCATTATAATAATATACCAGTATATAATACCGTACATTGCCAAGTAAAATACCAACCGTTCCTACCAACCGTTAATTAAAGTTTAAAGAAAAAAATGATAAAATTTTCTGATAATACTAAAAACAACATATTTCAAACTGTCAAAGATTACTTTATTTGAAAAAGAAAACTAAACAAAAAAACCCCATAGAAAACAATTAATTTAACCATAAACATTCCAAACACGAATAGCTATAAAATGTTTGTACAGTGGCGTTGGTCGATAGTTTCATTCACTCATCAGCACACCGTTAAGTAAGCTGCAAGAATAGCTATTAGCTGAGTAGCTCAGCACAGACGCTACCTACAACACGAGAGGTATGAGAACTTCCAACATTTCATATTTGCCTTACAATTTGCCTGTTTGATCAGGAAATGTTTCCTTGTGAGCATATATTGATATGGCAGCCAGTGTTAGTTTCTTTGTTAATATTATAATGTTATTATAATTTACTGAGAGAATTTAGTGTTAAGACACTCCGTCCCCCATTTTTCGTCGAATTCTTGAGGCATTGCTTACTTAACGTCGCGCTTTGCCTCGATACCAGAGCGAAGAAAATGGAAATGGAATGGAAAAATATTAAAATATTCCATCATTTCGAATAGGAATCGAACCCACAACCTGTGGCCTTGATAGTCAAATTTGTATCCCTGCGCCACGGCTGGTTATGATTTAACGTTTACAATAACCTCAAATAGACAAATTTATTAAAATCGTTTTGTTTTTACCTAAAACATTTACCTATAATATATACTGCTACCTCTCCAATAGGTACCAATTATAATATAGTTAAATTTACTTACCTATTATTTATATATAATTTTAGGTTCAAGGTGCAAATAAAAAACATTGTTCGCATTTACTTCGGCCGTGACGAATAGGTCAAACACTAACAAACAAAAGTAAAACTACCTACCTATAGTAAAAAAATATTGACGTAAAAATAAAAGGTCAAAGTTCTTTGTCGTGCTAATTGTAAGAGAAACGCCGCCATTAGCAAAAAATCAATGAATCATTTCCAAATGATTATGTAAAAAAATTAAATCTAATTTTAATTAAAGCTTCTAATACGTCATGAGGAAGTTGCTAAATAAAGATAAGGTAAGAGGCAAGCTACCGTCAAGTAGTACCGTGAGACTTATATATGTATTTTTTTATTCTTTCTCAGTTTCACGCAGTATCCCGCACACAGCATGGTTGACAGAGGGAACCTGGAAACCTAGTATTAAATCCGTTTCTATTAAGACACTTTCATTCTCCACTTATCGCCGAATTCTGGGGGCATTGCGTGTTGATGTGGCGGAGCTGGCCGCTTAGTCAACTATGTTTTTAAATATGCGAAATAAATGTCAAAATTAAATGATATATATAAACAAAAAAAAGTTAAAGCTATATCTCTAAAGAGCTTTCTTTAGAGATACGACAAAAATTTATGTAGGTACCTACATTTTATGTTTATTTCATATTAACTCTTTGTTAATATATATCATAGACAATGTGTTATTACGGTTTTTATAATAAAACGATAATAAGGTGCTTCCCTAGTTCGAGTTCGAGTACATAAAAGGTTACACGCAAAACTGATGACGTCATAAAGTCCACATATGAGTTATCTGTGGTAGCGGAAATACATAAGGACTCTTTTGTTTGTACTGATAGAGACGCATGTATATGAAACTCAATTTAATTGTATTTTCATTATATAGCAAAGTAGGCAGAGCCTGGAAACCTATTGTTAAGATACTCTGTCCTCATTACAACATTTTTGTTCCGCATTATACGCCGAGTTCTAGAGTAGTCTTGGCATGTAATACCGTGCGAAGAAGCGGAATTTAACGCCGCGATTTGCCTCATGACAGAGCAAGGAACATTTTTTTTTTTATATATTTCATTTTCTCAAGTCGGAATCGAACTGGCCTCAATGTATATTAATGACACATTATTATTAGTAAATATTAAATACATACGCACGCACGTTATTTAACAAACACTGCAAAAACGCAAAGATATCACGTCAATATTGTTGACTCACCATAACGAGAAGCTTTAAGTAACTACAGAAAAAAAAAGGTTAAAAACTTTTATAGAAGGAAGTTTTATTATTAATAAATAAATGGTTTATTAAATGAAAAATAAAACACAAAAATACTTTAACACTACTGAGGCTTAATTGACTAGCGAATGTTAAGAAATAAAGTGTCCTTAAATTTTCAAGTTTTATAAACTTGAAAATTTAAATTTAAGTTAAGCATGAAAATTGAGTAAATTTTTACTATTTATTTATTCATTCAAGTATTAAATTAGCTTCACGCTGTATCCCGCACATAACAGGGTAGACAAAGGGAACCTAGTGTTAAGACACTCCGTTGTCCAATTACCGCCGAATTTTTCGAGGCATTGCGTGGCGGTGGCGGAACTCAACGCCGGGCTTTTGCCTAAGTGCCAAAGCGTAAATTAAAATATTAATAAATAATAAGTCATTAACGACGGCATCATTCAAGTATTAAAATAATTAAGCTTTGTTGAAAGAGATAAATTAAAAGCGAGCGTAGGTATACACATATAATATGCATCGAACCGAAGCCTTCATTTAACTTTAATGCCTGTTAACTTTATGAAGAATTTCATTTATCATAATCGATGTTTCGGTACTAACGACCCTTATATAGCTGTGACCGAATGACCCAAATACCTTCGAGCAATTTCAATTTAGAACACATTCAGTATTTATTATTAACGAACCATTAAAAATTACCTTGGACGATGATTTAAAATTCAAATCCAGGAAACGGATGAGAAAGTAAAAGGTTTAAATTCTGAAGAAACGTATAAATAATAAATATAATTGTTAAAAAAACTTTCAAACCTTATAAAGGAGTAATAACAAAAAACTCATTTCCTCGTATAAAATTGATAGTTTTAAGCTTCTTAAGGTGATGCTTAGATTATATGCAATAATAGATTAGCATATAAATAGTTTGTAAAATGACAAAATTATCCTCAATGAAAATCGTATTATCATAACACGTTTGAAATATCTAAGGAATGTCATTAAATTCATGAGAATCTAAATACGTACGGCGCCAGGTAAATTATGAAAGGGGCTGACTGGACGGTGTATTTTTGCATTTAATCGCTTACGCATTTAGAAAATAGACTAGATATCACATAAGACATTAAGATTATAGAAATTATAGATAATTACCATCATATTTTATCTTATTTCTATTTTCGGTCTTACAGACCTTATAAGATCAATGATTTAAATAATTACATATAATATTTTTCTTCAATATATTATACGCCAAAACAAAGCAGCTCCATAACTGACGAAATATCGAAAAGCTCTTTGTTGTATTAATCATTAACATTTCAAACGAGAACAAAAATAAAAAGTGGGGCCCCGTGAAAGTCTCTCCGTCCGTCAATAATAATTGAAGTCACATGACCGATCTCGTACTGCTTGCTATAATTCGTTACAAATGTCAGTATATAATATACCTATAACAAAACTTATATTATTCTTAATCAGCTCTAGTGTTTTTAATAACAATCTGTCAGCTGTCCGTACGTATGTTAGACATCTATCTCATATAAACTATTACTTTCGCTTGCAATTTTTCTAACATAGCCCACAAAGTGTGACAAGGATTGGTCGCGCGGTTACGCAATCTCAAGTTTGCAATTATTATTGTAATAGCGTTAAATCTAAACGAGGCATAGCCCGACGCCCGGTGGCGGGGTGAAAGTGGATATTTTTAAAGTAAATATACCTACACACATAATTATTACAAAACCTGTAAAATTTTTAAATTACTTAAATATTTATGTTTTAATTTGTGTTTGCTTTTCACAAACACTAAGTAGATAGTAATTACGTATATTAAATATGGATTATTTTAATGTTTTTTTAATAGATTTGAATATATTTTTTTTTATTGAACTTTAACAATAACTGCAATAATCTTTGATTTGTATATGTCTCTAAGTTTATATTTGTTAGATAGGCATATTATGTCTGAATGGAAGTTTTTTGTTTCGATAACAATGACGTAACAATTAGAAATAAGATAAGATAATGATCTTATCTTATTTCTTTTCTGAATGATCTTTGCTAAAATCGGCCAGTGATAAATATTATATATTAAATATTATATACTACTATACATATACTATACAATAAAGCTTAACGTATTCAACTGGCTTCAATATCTTTCACTACACATTTAAAAAGCTTATAAAACTTGAAATATGACAATTTAAATAAATTTATTATATAATTAAAACAAGTAAAAAAAAATAAATTTAACATAAAATTGAACAGCAGATATAGTCTTGATATAGCCTGCAATTAACTATATCATTAAATGTCTTAAAGAAAAAAAATAATAGGTGTATATCCAAATTCTGATTAAATATGCTGGAGCTTATATCAATACTAATATAAGCTAAAGAGTTTGTTCAGTTAAATACTCTAATATCAGGAATTAAATTTTTGATACTTCAAATAATTTTGATAGAAATTATGTTTATAAATATTTGGCCGCAACAGAGAATGTTTTAACAGTAATTTAAAACATTCAATATTATTTCAATGTTATAATTGTGGTTGAACTGATAAAATGTTCCTACTAATAAACCTACTGTAAGGTTTATTATATTTCCTGAAATTACATATTTCACATTTTCCTTTAGCGGAGTAGCCATGGAAAATGGTGTCACCGAGTACTAATTGGCTTTCTTCACTAATTGAACAAAAAGTGGGAAGAAGAGTGTCTTAACACTAATATCTTTCTGTTTACTATGCTATATAGCCCGAGCCTGAAGCTATAAATAATAAAATAAAACAGTAATATAAGCCTCAACACTTAATACTAATATTAAATTAAATTTATGATTTCCACATTAGCACATCAATAGGAAATAGTTAGTAAACAACATCCTCATTTACTATATTTAATTTGTTACTAAATTATCACACAAGGTGTATATGAACATAGATAAAAAAACTTGAGAATAACTTTCACATTTCATTGAATTAATACTAATATATATTACATCACAATTTTTAGAATTCCAATCACAAAATGGAAATGCTAATGACATTTAACCATGTAATGTATATAATCAGGTTTTATGCTTAGGGTAATAGCATGTTTATTTTATGATATCAGAAGAATTAGAGCATCGTATAATCTGTATGTATAATAAAATTGTAATTAATTGAGGTTTTATATGGAAGGTGTATAAGAAAATCTATTAAAAGGGGCATTTATAAACATAATTTTTAAATTTTTGCTTATTAGTCTGTGTGTTTATGCAAGCTTTGTTTTAAAACTGCATTTGAATCGGTAAAAAAATGGTTTAAGTGATGCAAGTGCAGTTTTTGCAAACTTTCCTTAAGTGACAACAGTTAATGTAGTATTCAAGTAGTCAAGAAGGTAATTCAGGTAAGAAAATAAATATTTTTAAACTTAGATTGCTAGTATATACTAAAAATATGCTTTACTTTTCAACATCACACTTGCAGCGCCAATAAATATGAAATATTTTATCAGCTGTTTGAAACTAAATTCTAGTTTTGCAGACAAGGAAAAACGTTTAGAAATATATAATGTTGTCTAATAAAAAAGACATTATCAAATAATCTTTGATTATTGGGGAATTACACAAAAGTGTAATTGTAATTTATTAGTAAGATAAAAATAATATTTTAGAAAATTACTAAAATTCTATTAATAGATGCAAATGTGAAGCTTTTTAAATGAACCAGAAATATCAAAATTAGATGATAATGTGTTTTTTTGTAATATCAAGATCACCTTTCTATTTATGTTCACACTCTATCATTCAGTGTATTGTAATGTGTGCATACCATGCTTTCACTTCATACCCAATGATTCATACTTCCTTTTAACACTTTGATATCTACAACTACTAATTTAATATTAATGTTTAGTCATTTGTTATTGAAAAATGCCTGAAAAACATATTTACTTTATGTTTACCTTAATCTTACATAGTAATATTATTGTTTTTGAATAATCGTTTAATAGTAAACAAGAATAAAGCTAAAAACATATCTAAATATATTATGAAGGCAAGTGGTTTCGAAACTACGAATTAAATATTTTAATAAACATATTAATAAATAATGTATAGTAAAAAACATAATGAACGTAAATGAAATCGTACAGGATCCGTTCACTATTGTAATGATTGCATAAAACTGATTTGACTACTTACGGCTCGGCCTCTATAGATTGCAAGCGGGCGACATAGTTCGATGGAATGTAACCTTCTTGTTTAGTTTTCTTGCTTCTGGCTAGCCACCAGTCACCCTGTGTATCATTGAGGATCTCTAAATGTTCTCCCTTTCTAAAGCTAAGGTCCTCGTCGGTCCTAGCATCGTAATCGTACAGGGCAACAAATATTCGGGTGGGAGGGACCTCGTTTGTATCTGGGCCTTGGTTTACAGCAGATCTTATTGGATCAGGTGGAGGTGTTGGTACAGGAGTTTGGAACTGTCGTTCATGATCTTCTTCATGAGGGTTCACCCTTTCATTTTTATTTTTCGACTCCTTTTCCCCCGTGCTACTAAAACAGTTCCCCATTTTCTCTTTACAAGGTGAGACTAGTATCACTTGTTTTACATCAAAACACACACTTGTACAAATCCAAACAACTGTTTAAGTCTTTATTGTCCATTAACATTTTATTATCTCACATGAAAGTCAGAAAAAATCAACGAGAAACATATTTTTAAAGTAAACAAAGAATATAAAACCCCGTTCGGTCATGACTGTAGGCTGCCATTTTGATGAGTCATAGACAACATATAAGTTGCAATTGAAATAAATTGTCTATGA
>JAEBDU010013495.1:138722-255399 GCA_016802625.1 Heliconius numata | reverse complement strand
CTTCAGAGCATTTATTACTGTATAATAATTTGTTAAACAGTTTTTTTTATTGTGACATTTTTTACTTAAAATTTAAAAATGTCTTCGCGATTATCTTGGGGATGTTGCATGAATAAACATAGTACGAACGAGAAATTCATACGTTGCTCTGTGTGTAACATGGCGTATCATTGGAGTTGTTCGTACGGTAAAGAGCACCAAGAATATGACACTACTGGGGAACTAACTTCGGAATGGAAATGTCCGCTGTGCAAGTCCAAAAAGAAAAATATTTCTTCTGATAATACTCCTATAAAAGTGAGACCTGGATCCAAATATAAGGAAGATTCTAACATAACCAAGAGATCGAACAAGCGGTTAGCAAGCTGTTCCCCTCGCAGTGAAGAACCTAGCTCGCAAGTTACTGCAGAAAATATGCAACATATTATCGAAGAAATTATGGATTCTCACAAAATCGAACTAGTTAAGGAAATAACAAACTCAATGAAAAGCCTACTCTCTGAAGAATTACAATCGGTACGTGAGGAATTTACAGATATGAAGAATTCCATAAATTTTTTAAGCAATCAGTACGAAGATCTTCTTAAGGAACATAAGTCAACCTTAAATACGCTTAAAACATTACAAGAGGAAAATAGCACAATGCACTCGACTGTAAAAAAATTAAGCTACCGAATTGACTTAATGGAACAGCATGCACGTTTAAATAATATTGAAGTACAATGTGTCCCAGAAAACCGACAAGAAAACATTACAGAGATAGTCACTAAATTAGGTAGTGCAGTGGGTTGTAATATTACGGAAGATACAATAGCAGCATGTAGCCGGGTTGCAAAGTCTAATCGATCCAGCAATCGTCCCCGTTCTATAGTTGTTCAGTTGACATCTCAAAAAATTAGAGACAGCTTATTGGCAGCTTGTATAAAATATAATAAATCGCATCCCGCGGATAAACTGAATACATCTCATATTGATATCAAAGGACATAAACAAGCTATCTATGTAGTTGAACATCTGTCACCCACTAATAAGGCATTACATGCTGCTGCAAGGGTAAAATCTAAGCAAATTAATTATAAATATGTATGGGTCAGAAGCGGAAAAATTTATATGAGAAAAGATGATAGCTCAGAGTTTAAAGTAATAAAAAGTTTTGATTATTTAGAAAAAATAAATTAGAATTAATTGTATCAGTGTAATTTAAATAAGTAATTTGCGTAAAATTCTCGTCAATAACAATTTATTATCAAAATGTTCGTGGTTTACGAACAAAAACAAAAGATTTTTATTGTAATTTATTGTGTGTGAACGCTGATATAATTGTGCTTACGGAAACCTGGTTAAATGAAACTGTTTGTAGTAATATGTTGTTTGGGAATAATTATAATGTTTTTAGGAGAGATCGGATGATTGATAGTAATTCTAAAAAGAAAGACGGAGGTGGTGTCTTGATTGCTGTAAAAAAACATATTTCTACTAAAAATATGATTGAATGGCAGGGCAATTGCGAAGATTTGTGGGTTGTTATAAATACGCCTATAAATAATAAACTTTGTCATATGGTTTTATGTGTAGTATATTTACCACCACCAGTAAATAAAGCGTTACTCGAAACTTTTTTAGCTAATTATAATAGAGTATCTGAAATCCATAATCTTTACACTTGCCTTGTTGGAGATTTTAATCTCAGTAACATAAACTGGAGTACATCTAACACTCATTACATTCAACCGATCTCTTCAATTTGCCAATCTTTAGTGGACTTCTGTGCAATGAATAACTTACGACAGTGTAACAATGTAATAAATTGCTCAAATAAAATTCTTGATCTTGTGTTAACAGATATACCAAACTGTAATGTGACAGAAGCAATTGACGTTTTATGTAAGAGTGATCCATTGCACCCACCAATTGAATTTAAAGTAAACACGGAAACATCAGATAGACTAACAATTAATACAAATCTCGAACGATTAAATTTTTATAAGGCTGACTATGGTTCTATAAATAAATATTTAGCGGATATAGATTGGCATACGGAATTTTATAAGTGTGAATGTATTGATGAAATGGTGTTAACATTTTACAACATACTAAAAAAATCTATTGACATGTTTGTACCTTTATCTAAAAATAAATGCAATAAATTCCCGGTTTGGCTTCCTAAAAAATTTATTAGACGTCTAAATGAAAAAATAAAAATAAAGGAACGATATAAAATATATAATAATCCTATGGATGAACTAACTCTGAGATTGCTTAGCAGACGTTGCCAGAAATTAGCTTCTGAATCATTTCAGACGTACATTCAAAACACTGAACAAAGTATAAAAAAAAATCCTAAATACTTTTTCAATTTTGTCAAAAATTCTCAAAAACATCAGAGTATATATCCAGCTACTTTAAGTAACGGCAAAGTAACTGCTAGCAACGGGGAAGATTCTTGTAATCTCTTTGCTCAATATTTTGCATCTGTTTGTAATTCTCCTTCAGGCTCCAACGATATTAATGCAATTAGAAATGTTTATTCTGTTCAAAAAAACAATACCCCATTATCTTATGTAGAAATTTGCGAAAAACATATACTTAATAAGCTCAAAACACTTGATATTTCTAAAGGAGCTGGATCAGATAATATTCCTTCTAAGTTTATTGTTGAGTGCGCGAGTAATCTTTCATTGCCACTTTATTACTTATATAATGAGTCGCTTAGGTCTGGAGTATTTCCTGTAAAGTGGAAAGAAGCTAAAGTCGTTCCTGTGCATAAGCAGGAAGATGAAACTATGGTCAAAAATTATCGACCGATATCAATATTGTCGCACTTTGCAAAGGTATTTGAGGATCTTATCTGTCCTATTATCAATTCCCACTTTAAACCTTCCTTGATAGATCAACAACACGGATTTGTAAAAGGTAGATCAACTATCACAAATCTTATTACTTTCACCGATTCTGTAATTCAAGCGATTGATGAGCGATTACAAATAGATGCAATTTATACTGATTTGAGCAAGGCATTCGATCGTGTGCCGCATGATATTTTATTAAAAAAACTGGCCGCCTATGGTTTTATGGGTCCATTAATAAAGTGGTTTTCATCATACTTAAAACATCGTTCTTTTTATGTTGTATTAAACGGATATAAATCAAATATTCAAGTATGCTTATCAGGAGTACCTCAAGGTTCCCATTTGGGTCCTACTCTTTTCAATATTTTCATAAACGATATTATAGTGTGTTTTCAGAACTCAACTCCGTATATATTTGCTGATGATGTTAAATTTATTAGAGCCGTAGGAACATTGGAGGACTCAATTTTACTTCAAGAGGATATTGACCGCCTAGTTGAATGGTGCAATGATAATGGCATGAGCGTAAATGCAGCTAAATGTAGACACATAAAATTCACACGTAATGCACGATCTGTTCCTACATTTTACTCCATTAAAGAAATTATACTTGAAGAGGTCACAACATTAAAGGACTTAGGCGTAGTCTTAGATTCAAAACTGACTTTCTTGCCACATATTGAACTGACGATAAAAAAAGCATCCAAAAAGTTATGGTTTGTAATACGCATTGCAAAAAAATTTTCTAAACCAAACACTAAAATTATTTTATATAATAGTCTCATAAAAAGTATTTTAGAATATGGCAGTGTAGTGTGGCGACCACATTACGCCACACATATTTTGAGACTGGAACGTCTTCAAAAGCGTTTTTTGTGGAATCTGTCATTTTCTACAGGAAACGTTAAAAAGTTAACTTCGTATAGCGAGAGGTTAAAATATTTTAAAATGATATCACTGGACAATCGTAGAACTTTATTAGATATTCGCTTTATTTATAAAATATTAAATAATTATATTGACTGTCCTCAATTGTTAAGTAGCTTTAATTTCAAAGTCCCTCGTTGCTATCCTAGGTCTAAAATTGCACCACTATCTATCCCATTTCGTCGCAGTGTACTCGGTTCCAATTCAGCAATTCCTCGTATGAGCAAACTTCTAAACGACTATAGTATGGTTACGGATGTATTTTATGATTCGATAAGTAAATTTCACAATAATATCTTGAAAAATATCAAATAAGTTTCATCAACTAGTGGCTAGCACTTAAACTGCATACAAGTTGATTAGCATTTAATTTAATAAACATTAGATTTAAGTAAAACAATTATGTAATTGCATGCTGTGTTTACCTTTATATAGTTGTACAATTAAGTTCTTTTTTTGTATTGCATGTGTTAGATTATAAGTATTATTGTAACAACTGCTGGTGAACCTTTTACTAATAAAATAAAAAAAATAAAAAATAATTCGAAATGTTTTGAAGAGATTTTCACTTTCTGCCTAATTTTCGAAATGTTTGTGTGTTGAGTGGTGAAACACAACGCTGCGCTTTGCCTCTTTACGGCAGCGAGGAGATAGATAAGTTTAATTATTTTATTACATTGAGTGGGAATTGAACCCGCGACCATGCTTGTGTCCTTGTGCCACCACTGGTCTCATAGAACATATATTAAATAAAGATATTCTATAATGAAGAAACAATTTATGTAGCAATAAAATCATTATAAATTTATCGGAGAAAATTGGCGCTACCACACTTATGTCAATTCCGTACAATTAATTACGGACTATCCAATTAGCTTTGATTTATTAAAAGATTACTTTGTTTTACGACCAGTGGTAAAATTTGTTTACCTGTTTTTTTTTATTTCCACATTTTTGGGAAAATGAGAACAGCCTTAGTTATGGAAAATAAAATATGAAGGATATAAAATTTATATAAGACTCGTATGTTTCCTGGTCTGCCGAATTCTTGAGACATTGCGTGTTGAATAGCGGAACTTAACGCCGCGCTTGTCTTACAAAATAAAATGTAATACAATAATCCCGGAGTGGAAATCAAATCCATGACCATCGTATCTGCAGTCATAAATTAATCCATTGAGCATCATCATATGTGATTTGCTACATTCCCTTCCACAAAAAAATAATAAAATTCAATATTTCTTTATGAATTCAATAAAATCCTGTCAATTTAAATGAAATCCATACAATAAAGAATATCTTGTTTCAGCTCCCATGCAAATGGCGAAAGCGTATAAGGGAGTGCACAGCTCCAACCATTCTCTCATACAGCCGGACGACAAGAACCCGGATGTAGTGCCTCTTGGGAAAGGTAAGGACTTCGTTATCCTAGCTAGATGGAAAACAATGATCTTAGGATTTTAGTTTTGTTTAGATTGCTTTTTATTGAATTGAAATTGAAAGGATATGCTCGGTGGTTTTTGATTGATATTATTTGTAGATCTTATTCTATTATTCTTCTTCTATTAAAATTGGTATTTTTAACAATTTTAGAAAGATTTTTTATTAAGGTTCAACATATGTATTTTTTTTATTATTGTCTGTTATTCCTTTTACTTATTATTCAATAAAATAATTAATTGTATTGTTTTCCTTAATATTTCGATATATACACTTCTTAGTGTCAATTTTCATTATCGATGCTTATTCTAAGTTACATAGAAAAATAAAATATTAAAAATATTAAAAAATATATTTTTTTCTCGATCTGATAACAAGCCAAAGCGCGGTGTTAAGTTTCGCCACTCAACACGCAACGCTGGAGGCATTGGGGATATTTGTCGGAAAATGGGGAACGGGAGTGTCTTAATGGAAACACTAGGTTCTCAGATTCTCTCTGCCTATCCTACTATATGCTAGATACGGCGTAAAGCTAATAATATTCAGATACAACTCAGAAGACAATGAATAAAGTACAGTAGTATATAGTAATACTAATCTCTTTTATTATAACAGATTTCAACTGCACTCGAGACTCAGAGCGACCACCGGAGCCTCCCCCCTACAACGCGGTAGTATCGCCTCCAGTAGGCTCGTCCAGGAGCGTGCAAAGTCTACACGACAGGTCTAACACGCCACACACGCCTAACACTCCCGTGTCGGATGCACAGGTTTTTATTCTTTTTTTTTTTATTTACCGTCCCGCTCTATCCCGCAAATAGCAAAGTAAGTGGGGACCTACTATTGAAACCCACACAAATGTAAATAATATAATATATTTTATTTTAAAACAAAATTATTTAAGAATACATTCCTACATTATATTAAACACATTATCTTATAATAAATAACAAAAGAGACATACGACGGATAAGCATTTGAAACTGCCGCAAACAAGAGAACTCCCTGCGGAACTGTCATCCCTCTTACAGTATACCCCTACCACATTGAGATAAACTTGAAATATACATTTAAAACTTCAATATTATTTATTTAATAATATAATATATGTAATTATTTTATTTTGGTATTAATAGATTTGGAAATATTATCTAGAATCTAAGAATTTGATCTAACTGGTGCAGCGTGTTGGGTGTTCGATTCCCATTCGGGGAAATAAATTGTTTTCATTTTCTAATTCTACTAATACGGCAAAGCGCGGCGTCGACAGTCACTCAACCCGAAATGTATCAAAAGTTAGTTGAAAAGTGAGGAACGGAGTGTTTTAACACCAGGTTTCTTCTGCCTGCCCTACAAACGAAGAATTTAATTACTTCGAATGTGAATTGAACCCACAACCGTTGCGCTTACAGTGGCACGCTGTACCACTGCATCACAACGGCCTCAAATGCAAAATAATTATATATATAAGTATTAAACATTGTTTGTTTGTTTCAGAGTATCGGCACGTTAGCAGATGATCGGCGTAGCGTGACAAGCGGGACTCTATCCAGGAGAAGAGAGGTGGTCACAACGAGAACCCCACTCTTAGCCAACGCTAGAGAGAGCTGTGTCTAGACTGTTATATATAAATATTATATTATTGAAGGAAACATTACATTATACGTATATTATATGGTTTTGATAAATCCAAAATTTAAAGGCGTTGGAGTTTAGAAAATAATTACTTTGTTAATCGTATTTTTGTAAATCTAATTTAAGGCCAGTGGTAGCGCGGAGGCATAAGAGTGTTACTGTAAACGTGACAGGTTCGATTCCCACTCGAGCGGCGGAAAGTGGGAGCGGAGTGTCTTAACACTAGGCTCCCTCTGCCTATCCTGATACAGCGGAAGCTAAAAAAATATATTATAAATACCTTATAAAAATACTTTGACCATTTAGTTGTTATCATAACGAGTAATGAATGTGATTAACATTAACATTATCAGAAATTTTCAATTGTTGGACTTGACATTTTTCTTCATTGTTTAGAATAAAAAAAAAATAGTATAACGGCATAGTGTGAGTCACTAGTTATTCTTTATAAAAACATAACGTTCCTATAACTTAATATTAAAAACATATTTAATTTTCTTCCATCAAGACTTCAAAGAGGTCAAAAGCAAAGAAGGTTAATTAAAAACACACAAAATCTTCGCTACTAATATAAGTAATTTCTTGCAATATTTAATGAAAACTCTTTTGTTTGTATATGACAAACGCAAATATAACGTCTTTTTTAGCTTCACGCTTTATCCCGCACGTAGCATGGTAAGCAGAGTGTACCTGGGAATCTATTGTTAAGACACTCCGTTCCCATTAAGACTTTTCAGTGCTCTATTTTCCACCCAAATCTCGAGGCTAGTGGGTTGAGCTGCGGAACCCAACGTCACGCTTCGTCTTGTTACTAGAGTGAGGAAATGTAAACGTTAAATATTTTACTACCCCGAGTGGGAATGGAACCCACAACAATAGCGTTTACAATCCTTGTGCCTATCCACGACAGCCTTAACATACATTACTCAAACTAAGTCAAAGTATATTAAATTAATATAAGATTGAAAAAGTAATATGATTACTTCCAAGATTAAATCTGGAAACATACATCAAGTGAAATTGGAAGTACAGTTCATTAAAGTGCACGAAATCTCAAAAGAACCTGATGTAATTTGAAAACTTTATAATATGTAACTTTGTAAATGTTTTGTATAATACAATTTCTTTTTTCGTATAAATTGAATATGATATTAAAAAATTCGTGGAGGTAAAGTGATATCATACTATTAATAATAAACATAATTTTTGCTCTTAGGTTATTCGGTTTTTATAAACCGTCCTCAAGTCTTAAGTCGGTCTTGAGATGCCCTTTTTATTTATAGACATAAAAACGGCAACTCAAGATCGATCTCAGACTTGAGAGCGGTTTCATACGGTCCTCCGAACTCTAATCTAATTTTAGCGTTAGGTAACTTTTGCATCGTATTTTAGTCCGGTAGTTGAAAATTGTAAAACAGTTGCTCAAAGCGCCAGTAATTCTTTGAGCAATAAAGAAAAGGCTCGCTCACAAAGCGAGTACGGAGCCATTTTCGATTCAAACAACAAATAACAAAACAAAATGAAATTCACCTATGCAGTGCGCAATCTGTATACTACAGTTTCAATAATCTTAAAAATGCATTAGATCAACACGGCTAGTACGAACGAGTGTTTGAATGTATGAAACAATATACTTTCGAGCGGCGGAGAGATTTTTTTTTATTATGTCATCTTTCAAACGAGTATGGAGGTTTTACTTTATGTA
The DNA here is from genome assembly GCA_016802625.1 of Heliconius numata. NCBI lineage: Eukaryota > Metazoa > Arthropoda > Insecta > Lepidoptera > Nymphalidae > Heliconius > Heliconius numata. Next base: position 246,843 of record JAEBDU010013495.1, on the reverse strand, counting down.
AAATATGTATGTGACACACACACATATTTTTGTCATAAATTTTCTTTATATGTTTTACTGCAATCTAAGTCAACTTTCAATTGGAATAATAAATTTCTTCAAAGAATACATACATTATTAAAAATATTTGTTGTTGTTGCTTGTTGTGTTTGTTGTTTACTTTCGAGATTTTGTTTATTTTTTTACATTATATCGCATTGCATCACATTAAACGACGAAGTGAAACCTAGTGTTAAAGCACTCCGATCCCCAAGTTTCGAGATATTGCGTGTTAAGTGGCGAAATGAATATACTTATATCAATTACCCCGAGTCGGAATCAAACGCGTTACAGGCAAACGACATGCTACCGCGCCTCACCTCCTTCTTCAAATGATAAATTATATTTTACTATTAAAGAATGTAACAAAATAAGTAACTTAATATCCATACGTATTCGCGATGTAAGAGTACAGAAACACAACATAAATATTTGACCCAATTTAAATATTTAGAAAAGTACTGCAGTTATACTTGAAATATGCGGAAATTCGGAACAAAAGAAAACCTGTGGATTATTTCCACCGTGATACCATAGCGTAGGGACTGTAGTGGAGAAGCTTATGTTTTTAAGCCTACAGTTATTTTTCGATAGGTTGTCGTCGGTTCTTTTTTTATTGGTAAATTACATATTTAATATAAGATATTTTAATTGATATTTTTCATTCCTTATTTGGAGGGATTAATTGCATCCGATACAGCTCTTCCTATAACAAAATAAGTAGAAATGTGATTTTAATGAAAAAAGACAACCAGGATTCGAATCCACTTACCATACAAACCAATCAATAAAACCTTCAATCTCACGATCTAGTTAAAACTAGACATTCAGTCATAAAAGAATTAATCTAAAAGTGTCAAGTGCACTAGGCACCGTTGCGGACAACGCACGTCGAGCGGTGTATGGGACGTGAATAAAACATGGGGCCGGCGTCGCAGTGACGCGTCGCAGTGAAACTATAGCGGCTATAGTAGAATGCACGGTGAAGTTTTTAGAAGGGAAAATTAATTTTATTATCATTATATGGTTTTTTAAAGGCTGTGGTGGGGGTGTGAGTGAGAGTGCGGTTGCGGGTTCGATTTTCACGGAGGAAAGAAATAGTTATCGTGGCGAGACAATATTTGGAGTTGAGTTGTGACGGGTTCCGAAAATTGGGAAACGGAAGCGTGTTTATAAGAATGGAATGTCTTAACACTAAGTTCCAAGTTTTGCTTTGCCTACCTTGCTGCGTTCCGAAAGTGAGAAAATGGAAAAAAATAATATTTTCATTCCGTCAAGCGGGAATTGAACATGAAATTAAATGCTTGTGTCCCTGCGCCCTCATAATACAAATTTGTTTAACAAAAGGACAACAATAAAAAGCTTAATACAAAAGATAGAATTCCACACAATTTCTAAAAGAATTAATCTAAGAGTAGGTACCAAGTGGAGGCATCGTTGCGGAAAACGCGTCAAACGGTGCACTATACGTGAATAAAACATAGAGTTGGCAGACTATTGCAACTAAAGTGGTATCCACAATAGCTGGCTAAACTTCTCTCGCACTATACTACTGTATTAGTAACACTCTGTATAAAGGTGGCTATTTCTTTTTGAATTTTCTGTCAGACTTTCTGGAAAAAATGGACTTTTTGTCTTGTTTTATTTGTTTTTTGTTACTAAAGATATTTTTTTATCATCAGTTTACACAGCAAAATTATTATTTTGTTTAACACGCAATGCTTCCAGAATTCGGCAGAAAGTGGGGAACGCATTGTCTTAACAATAGGTTCCCTCTGCCTCTGCCTACCCTGTTGTGTGCGGGTTACAGCGTGAAGCTTATTTAATTTAAAATATTCAAATGTACTGTAATTTATTTATAAATTGTTGTTCTGTTGGAGTGTACGAAATAGAACATATAACTTTAAGTTTTAAATGAAAGTGTATAAATTTAAAAATATGTATGCCTACATATATTTAATAATTTCTAAAAAGAAAATACAGGCAAATACAAACACTTTGTCTTACATATTTTCATATCCCCAGTATAGCGGCATTCACGCTAACTAAAGTACCATGATGTTTCCGAAGAGCTCACGAGTTGTTTTCATCTACACTAGCGTTTGTTATTCTTTGTCTTTAGAAACTACGAGACAAAAACTCTTGTAAATATTTTTACATATCATAGCAGAAATGTGAGTGTTATTTTATGTGGGATATTTATATTTATGTATATTGATATATATGTATATGTCTATTAATTTGTCCTTCAATATTATTGACCGATCACTGTGTGTTTCATATTAATGATACATGATATGACTGTCTGACTGACTGTAAAGGTTGAAGGTTCGATTCCCATTCAGGGGAAATATTTTTTATTGTTTCTTTGCTCCGGTAACAAGATAAAGCCCAATATCTCGAATATAAATATATATAAAATAGGGCGAAACTGGGTTCTCTCTACTATATAAGGGAAAGAGCGTGAAACTAAAAAAGATTTTTAGTATAACCACACGTGCCATTACTTCCATTTATTGCATGTGTATTATTTTTAAGTGAGTACTTAAAAAAATCTACTTTATTTTAAAAACTTCTGCATACGCTGACAATATGTAAGTCGAATGGAAATTATAAACAAATATGTAATGTTACCTTCAATAATAAGATTATGTAAGAAATGTAATATTGTAAAAAATATATATTTTAAAAATATTTTTATTTCTAAAAAAAATATAATAGTCAAAATTTTAACTATGTAAATAGGAAAAATGCTCATACTGTAAATGCGAATGTATGGAAAAAAGTTATTTAAATATGTTAATATTTATATTGTAATTGAATTAAAATAACAAAATATTATATTTCATTTAGTTTCAATAATTTTAAATGAAAATATTTTCATAATTCATTGTTTTATTAAAAAGTTACTTTGATTTGTATTAAAACGAAACAGAGACAATAAGTGAAAATGCGTAGAAAATAAATGATTGCGAACTTATTCAGTTTTTAAATTATAAACTATCATAATATCTCTGTCATGTCTTAAATGAATAGCTGTTTATACACAATTTTAATAAAAAGTTATAATCTTTTCTATGAGCCCTTTCAACACCTGAAATTATTAGAACAATTATATATTATATTGCACTTTAAATGTGTAATTTGTATTATATGAATATGAAAATGAATTCACTGTGATGCTATAAAATTTATTACATTTAATGTTAACTAAAATATTACGAATAATTGTAAATAAATTATATGTTGTCAACTTTAATTTAAGAAAAATTGGAACTTAATATTGCCGTTTTCTTATAATGTAAATAATCTATATGAAAATGAAGTACTATTAAATGAAATAAAAATTTAAATTGTTATTAATAATAAATGTAACATCATTATTTTGCAATTCACTATCATTGTGTTTAGATTTTTTATTGTAAATAAATGAAATTACTACTACATGTGAAGATTTAAGTTTAATGGGATAATTACATTTAAAATAAATTATGATTTCAGTGATTTTCAAAGACTTCTTGACATATCGTAAATATTAAGCAGATATGTGTAATAATTCTTGAATAATAAATTTGCTTATTAGTAAAAAGTTTTTCATTTTATTACCATTACCATACTATAACATACAATCATAAAAAATACTTTGTTTCATTTAAAATTTCTTGAATTCAACAAAGGCAAGCAAAAAAGTCAATATCTAAAAATTGCCTATAGTCATTCAGTCAGTCAGGTCTCAGTGTATTTAATATATAATAATTATTATTATCGCCTTACGCTTCAATTTATTCTCAGATTAGCATATTATCTGCTAAGTAGTAAGATACATAATAATTATTGATTTGGTAAACATTTGCGTAATTCAAATGTCCAAAGGCTGTCAAATTATTAGATTGTATGTTTACTAGCTAATGACAACATATTGTTATAGATATTGAAATTAGTATCATGTTTATTATTCTTTATTTCTGTTGAAAGTTGATAATTGACAAAAAATATTTGTTTTGCCTGAATAAATAAAGAATTAAACTATAGTATAAAGTAAAGAAGTATATATATCATTTTCACAAAGAAATATAACGGAATATGTTTTTATTTAAAACATTATGTAATATGATATAGTTATATTATAGTACACACACACATTTAATCAATTTTTTAAAAAAAGTTAAATAACGTCATTGTTGCACCAAATGAGCAATAAGTCAATATAAATGCGAAAGTGATTTTTTTACTACATAAGTATGTACATAAAATTTTATCTTCATCTTGAACCCTTTAAGACCCTTTCCAACCTGTTGTAATAAAAACTCGAAGATACTCAACATACGTACTTAAGACACGTATTTTCATGAAGTGGCTGACCCGTATTAGTAAAAGGAAGGTCAAGCAAACAATGAGCCATTGAGATTGAACGTAGAATTTTTATGCCATCTCTCTCAAAAGTCTTAAAAGGTGGAGGATTTAAGGACACCATAGACCGTGATGAGTTTCTTGTTTATATCACTGTTTACGACGGAACTGAATAGAATAATCTTGGGAACAAAAGAAATGTGCTTTCTTACCTTAACTTTTTTGTTAAAAAAACTGTTGTGATAACGTCGATGCTGTATTTATAGGAGAAAATTTTGTTATTGTTTGAGAAACAAAGGACTTATTTGTGTTGTCCCCAAATGATAATAAATTGTATTTTTTTGTTATTTTTGTCAATTTTTCTTATTTTTACTATATTTGAAAAGTGTCCTGTACTAATTTTGGATATGATCATTAGAGTAGTCACTCTACATCACAACCGATTTAACTTATTTGTCTAATTAAATTATTTTTTACACTTAAGTTACTCTTAGTTACGTAAAATCATAAATCAGTCCAAACAAAAAAATTACTAAAAACTTGTGTAACGTGAATAACAATTAAAGCTTAAAGTTAAAATAGTCTTGAAATTATAATTTTAACCTACACAGAATTCATTTATTACAACATTTATACGCCACAAATAGATTTCAAATAATTTAACCCCACATTTACAACGCAAATTACTATAATATTCACTAAATGATTCTGAATATATTCCAATAAAGTGAGCGTGAATGTTTGTTTAACAAAAACGACTGAAGCGCAAAGCATCCTAAAATTTGGCTTAAAATCTATTAGTAACCTGTTTATAAAGATGTTTACTAAATAATATTTTACAAGTAAAAAGTTTAATTTTGAAAACATATTATTGACAAAATAAAATATTAATATTACCTAAATAGTAAAATAACTAATTTACAATGTGACATACTATTAATAATCACTGAATTAATCTATATATTTTACACTAAAGTGAACGCAAACTAAAATATTTGTCAAACACAAACGACTCAAGCGCAAAAACCCCTAAAATCCAGCTCAAAATCTAGTAATAACCGGTTCGATTCGGTAATATCTCGCTTCAGCCAGTTTCACTCGAATTAGCCATCGGTTGGAGTGGTAGCGAGCGTTGCGTGCTACTTGCTAACCTGAGCCTGTGTGCATATGTAATTGATGGCCTCTTCCCATCAATTTAACGCAGAAGGCAAGCTTTTAGAAAATATTACGATATTATTATGATAGCTTGTTGTAGTGCGTGACTGTTATAGTATGAGAACGTAATAGCTGCTTGAGTTTGATAAGTGTTCACTATTAAATTTTCATGGTATACGCTTGTTAGTCATATAGATACCATGAATAGGAAGAACAGGAAAAATAAATTGCTGTGGCACAAACTTATCATAAGGAGATTTATTTTATATTTCAATTTCCTCGTTCTGGTATTGTGTGTTGAGTGGTGAATCTCAATGCCACGCTTTGCCTTGTTACCAGAGTGAGGAAGGTAAAATATGATATAATAAATTTCAAAAATATTTTTTAAATTCAAAACAAGAGTTTCTGACATTAATACGATTAGGTAAATAAATGGTTCAGCATTATAACATTATGATTTAATTCTGAATATTCCGAAACTTAATTTATCTATATTTTAATTATTTATTCGCTCTGGTACCAAGGCAAAAGCCTGGTATTGAGTTCCATCACTCAATAGGCAATGCCTGGAAAATTTCTTCGGAAAATGGGGAACGGAGTGTCTTAACACGAGGTTCCCTCTGCCCTGCAGTATGAGGAATACAGAGTAAAGCTTTTAAATATCTTTTCAGAAAATACATTTACAATATTACCAGCATTTATAACATTTTCCTCACCTACATATAATGACCTAGCGTTATAAATAATAATTAGGTTATGTCACATGCTATAAAGAAATCCCTAAGGGCAATTTATAACACACGAAAGTCAGGTTAATGAATAAAGGTGTTCAAGGGCCTTTGTCTTTTTACTATTATCGCAATTTGTTGGCCAGTGTCTAATAAAGTTGGATATATATTTATATAAGGAAAATAGAGTAATAAAATTACTTGCGTAATATTATTGTAATTTTATTATTATAACATAGTAATTTATAACCATGATATCATGGTATAGTAAGAGAGTATCTGAATGTTGGTTCAGTCGAAGCAAGGGCAAATGTATTATTCTCATTTTCCTGTCCCAGCTGACTAAGGCAGGAAAATGAGAATAATTTATCTAAACAAAAGGTGGTGTTCCGTAACTTAACACCCAATTTCTCGAATTGAATTCGATCTTAACACCAGGGAGTGGCCAGACTTTTGTGTTAGAGGAATAAATATTAAGTGGAATATTTTACGCGAATATTGCTAGTTGAGTTAAACTTAATGCCAATTTAAGTCTATCATATGGATACAATACTAATTTACTTTTTCTAGTGCTCAACGAACCTACAACCATCGCATTTGCCGTCAGAAGTTGCTCGCAGCATTAGGACGTCTCCACTAAATATATGAAATATTCATAGCAATTACAAAATTAATTATTTCCAAAATACAAGTAACTCATCAAATTATTAATAATTTAGTTGTTACAATATTTATCGCAAGACAATAAACAAAGTCTATTGTAATAAACAAACGGCGTTCAAATCTAAAAAAGACCATTCTCAGCATCTTCTATACAAAAACGAATCGGACATTTCATTGTTTAAAAGTAATCTCCCAGCTATGGAATGGATTGAAACTTTTCAGTCGCAAAAAAGAACATCAATTTTCATTCTAATTTTAGTTATAGGAAAGATATAGATTTGAGACCAGTCGCGTAGGGGCACAGGCGTGTAACTGTAAAAGGGGTTGGTTATGGGTTTAATTCGCACTCGAAGAAATTAAATATGTAATATTATCATTTCCTTGCTCTAGTAACGAGACAAAACTCGGCTTTGAGCTCCGGTAGTCAATATGCAAGACCCCTTCAGAATTTGGCGGAAAGTGAGCATCGGAAGTGTCTTAATGGCAACGGAGTTTCTCTACACTTGTTTCTTTGGTTCTCTCTGCCTACTCAGCTATATGAGGTATTCAGTGCAAAGCTAAAAAAAAATAGTATAATTTTAGGACAGATACGATAGTTTCATTCCCATTTTGGTTATAGGTAACAGATAGGTAAAATTCCACGTTTGATACCTATCAAGCTTTTACCAAAAAGCTTTCGTAATTTAGTTTGATCAAAGAACGTCTAGTGTATCGACTCGACCGAGATAGTTCCACGGTACTACGTTTGAATGCCCGTGAGAATCGTTTTTCGTAATTGATACGTATGGCCCGTCAGTTTAACGAGGATAGTTTGGCTTGCACTCGAGAATAGAAGAAACGGACGGCTTCAGTTTCAACTTTTGGTTGAGGTATTAGCGTTGATTAGATATTTAAGTTTTAGGTGGAAGTTAGATGGTGTTAGGTAAGTTTATGGATGCTATGTTTATTTTGATAGTTTTGTTAAATGTAAATTTGAGTAAAAATGTATAAAACTATTAGTATTGCATATCAAAAAATTGTAACTAACAATAAAAAAATAACGGATTCATTAGACAAATCCAATTTCCATTCACAACATGACAATATATGCCCTTCATAAATCCTATGAATTTCTCGGCATCATTTCAAGCTTTCATATTGTTTAAGAGAGACAAAAGCGTAGCTTCTGTTGTTTTCGTTGCTTTAGCCATTGTGCTATCTTATCGACAGAAATAGTCGCTACTGTTATTGTTTTATATGACGTTCGATCTGTTTGTGACGTTTAGTTGGCGTTTAGCGGCGTGCTTGTGACAACGATTAGCCATATTATGATTTTTTTCTACTTTTTTGTTTATTTGGCTAATTTCGGTATTTTTTATGTTGCTAAATTGAAAAATCACTGTTTTTAATATTTAGGAAATTAATTATGGTGAATAAGCAACATGCCATTAAAAACAAGATTTAAAATTTATCTGGAAGAAGATGGGGTAAATGACTTGTTAAATCTGAATATTCAGACAGAATTACATAATTAAAATAAATGAAGAAAGGACGGAATGCAACATAACCGTAAACGGTAAGAAATTAGAACAAGTGGATCAAGTGGTACACCTGTGAAATATTTTCACAGAAGATACGAAATAGATGTGGAAATACGTATTGCTGCTGGTAACGGTGTTAACTGAACTTTAGTTGTATTTATGAGACAGCAAAACGTCAGCAAACGCTGCACTGCTGTTAGTACCGACGCTGTGATAAGATAGCGGCGAGAAGGTATTGTAGAAGTGAAGAAGATGAAGAGATTCACAGAATGGCAGATTTGGTGTAACCACTACGGGATCGAACCTATCTAACCACCGCAGTTACAGTGAGAGGCTGTTATATTACACGGCTTTTACTCACTTTTCTACTTAAATACTAAATTCTAGTAACTAAAAATGAACCACAAACCAACTTAATACAACACTGCTTAACAAATGGGTATTGAAAACAAACTTGGTTCATACATTGGTAACTACAGTGACCTATTAACACAGCACTATTACAACAGTACCGTTACGCAAACGACAGGAGCGCCCGTATTTGTTTTACAAATATTTTATACACCCGCTCTCTACTATTAATACTATACTATAGGTACTAGCGTAAATACGGCGGCGCTGTAGTAACAGTAAAAGTAACGATTTTGATTCTCGATTTTGATTCCAGCGTACCATTGGATATTTGTTTTCATCTAAAATGCGTTGCGAGTATGTTTTTAATCTGGCTATTGTTATTTTAGACTAGTGTTGCGTTATATTGTTCCTTGTTGTATGTATAAAACTCTTTGGTGTGTGAATGTATTGATGATATCGTTGTGGCGTAGTAAATAGGTATGAAGGTGGACGATAGTTCCAGGTTCATTAATAAATTATTTGACGATTCTTAGAGCAATTCATATCTTTACACAATGTTGAACGCGTGTATTTCAAGAAATACTTACTGGTCTTCATTAATCGAGGAAGGAGACTATACACAAGTCTTAGTAACTTCCATTACTCCATGCCAGGCGCAAGTATAAGCTAGTAGTAAGGTAAACTGCAATGTAGGTTTCAAACATCTAGCACTGGCAAAGTTGGTTCATTCAGCAGGCGATCACAAGTTATTTCTGTAGTATAAGTACAAAACAAAAGCCGTAATTGCAGTTCAGAAAACCTCTATAAATGAAAGAGTTGTTTAATAAACTTATTTAGCGATTATCGATATCATTTGTATGAATCTCAAAATTTATTTCCCACAAAATTTCAACTTGAATACCGTCCAAAAGCAATAATTGCATTAGTACCAACGGATTAGTCCGCCAAATAAATGTTGACGGCCAATCGCAATTAAATCGATCAGTAATCGACGCGCGAAGGATTTTGATTTATATTCTAAACGCTAGAATGAATATTTACTTTCCATTGAAAATGGGAATGGACTATGCGACCACTACTTCTCTACTCAATTTCAATTGAGAAAATACTAACTTTTGCCAGATTTTATAGAATTAATTTAAAAGTTTAATTTTATTTCATTAAACTTTTAACCAATACTCATTAATAAATATTCAAATAAACGAAGCCCTATATATAAAATAGTCAAAACAAAGTAATATTAAATACTGACTATCAAACTACATAATCTATCCAATGTATTATAATTCCGCAGGACGTGCACGCCTCAATCAGTAACTGTCGGCGTGATTGGACGTTAGCTCGTCGAGTAAACATCGTTTTGCGGACCTCTCGGGGATGGCAACGCTGAAAAATCGCTTTGGAACCCTTTAGTTTGTCTTTTTGGAACTGTTGGTTGATTTTCGCGTATTCTTTTTTTTCGTCAAATTTGTTATGAATTATTAGTTTTGTTATAGGTATTTAAATATTTTTTAAATTTTGTACAATATTTCATTACATTTATAATGAAAATGAAAGTAAATTGAAAAGAAAGAAGCGCAGGGGCATAAGTGTGCGCCTGTAAATACGACAGATTGTGGGTTCATCCCCACTCAAGTAAATGAAATTTAATATTTTCATTTCTCGCTCTGGTAACGAGGTTGATTTTCACCAATCAATCAATCAAACAATATGCAATATCTTCAGGATTCAGCGGAATATGACGAACGGAAGTATCTTAATGAGAACAGACTGCTTAACATTACGTTTTCAGGTTCCCTCCGCTTACCATAGCAGGGTATACATGAGAGGGCAAAATAATTAAAATAATATTTTTATCAAATGGGAATCGAAGAGACAATGGCCTACTGCACCATCTCGTCCTTTATGTGGACACAAATAGTTTTTACCAAACAACAATTTTTATATATAACCAACATTCGTTTTATTTACATATTGCATTCTACACATGTACTCGTATAAATTTTATATTTTTACCTTTTTTTTGTCAACATTAAATCTTGTTATATGGTCACACTAATAACACTTCGGATACCTATTTTATAGCTATACTATGGAAAATATTAGTTTATAAAAGGACGCAAAATATTTTATTTCTTTTTTTATTTTTTTTAGTTCTTTTATTATTGTTGTTTGACATCGCTTTATTAGTATCACCACAGAGTCAAAAGAAGCCACGTTTTTTAATGTATCGGTTTCTATGGACCTGAGGGAATCTGGGAACCTAGTGTTAAGACAATTCGATCCCATTAATACACTTTCGTTTTCCGTATTAATGGCGGAAATCGACGCCGCGCTTTCCCTCGTTAATAAAGTAATAAATAAATAAATATTGAAAATGCGGCCTCCATATATTAATAATATATTTATTTCTTTTAAATAGAATTGATATCTTTAATAAACAAAAAGTGCATTAATCATGACACAGCTTGGAGTTAAGAGGCGAACATACGAAGAAATGCAATTTTCTAGAATGGCCCCACGAATTTGGAATTGGAAAACTTCCAGATTTCTAACGTTCGTGATAGAGGCGCGCTATGGCCGTATTAGTTTGAATTAAAACACTTAAATATGTTCTATGGCCTATTGTATGTACGTTTCCTTATGGAGTAGGGCAAAATTATAGTAGTACTTAAATATAAAATTAAATGTGAAATTAAAATCTTAACAGCTTACCATGTTAAAGTGATAATTGGATTGAACCCTAAACCACGGCGTGTGTAGTTAGGATTTTTACAAATATATTTATTATATTATATTATTAATCTATATATTTATTTATTTTTTCTACAAGCAAGATATGCAAAAGGAACCTATCATTAAAACAGAGAACGGAAAACAGAAGAAACAGAGGGTAAAAAACCGATGCCTCGATGTATCGTTCCCCCCGTCGTTTCCCCCCGAGGAGGAATCAAACCCACGTCGACTATAAAACGTCAATATTCCCATATGATATAAACATATTTTTTATAATAAAAGAACGGATAAGCCGCGTATTTTCACTGGCAACGGTGACGCGTGTGGAACTATAAAATAAATCCTCGGATGCTTAGTTTCGGTAAAATGCTCACCGCGTATTGTAAAACAATACATCTATTCAGTACGGTGCGGGTAAACTAGAAAAAAATACTATCAAATGGAATTTATTACGTTGAATTTTAGGTGAAAGGTTAATTGCTTTTTGCTGGACATATTAAAATAGCTTTGAACAATTTTCCAATTACATATATGGAATGGGTGTATAGGGTATATTTTAAAATGTTATTTGCAACAATTTGGAGGCCGCCGTAGCACAGGACAACATGACGTTTATGAGTTCGATTCCCAATGGGGGAACGAACTAAGGCAAAAGGAAAGTTTTCAAAATTACATTTGAATAGATAAATCATGATCTCACTTGTATTTTGAAGAAATTTATATAGAGAAAGAAGACTATATACTTTAGATTAATTACTTTAAGCCATTCTAAGTACATAGCTTGAAAAAATAGATTTAGTATCGATGTTTATTATTAAAAATATCTTTGGAATTTTGTGGATAGCCAGAAATTTTTGCTGCCTATTCCAATTTTCGGCCTTTCAGAATATACAATTAAAGTTTTTATAAATAAAGATATTGTTTTTTTTACCTAAATTAAAAAAAATATGTTCAATTCAAGGAACTAACTAGTAAGTAAAAGAAACCATGAAAAGTGAAATTTTCATTTTTCCCCCACAATTTCCAACAGAAGCAAGGTAAGAAAAACTAAAAAAAAAACTAACCTTAAATTAATGTATAGAACATTGAAATATTCATAGTAAATAGAAAACAGCGGCCAAGCAAGCTGCAAGCTGCAAGCAGCAAGCGTAATAAGCGTCGTAATCCCAGTTAATGCCCAGTCTTCGGGTGGTGCGGATGAAATGCGCCGGTGGTGGCCATTAACGTAATTGCAGTGTGAATATTCAAAGATTGTGGAATTTTAATATATTATATGGAAATATTGCAAATTGCTTTATTTTTTTTATTATTATTAAATTAATTTAAATAAAATTATATTTTGTTTATATTATAATTTAGGATTCTACTTGATTGACAACGCAGAGCTTACTGGTATTAACGCCGTAATTAGGGATTCCTTCAAATGGGAATTGAATCTACGAGCATTGGATATACAACGAGACTCCATCACTGCACCATATTACTTAGATTCGCACCGGCCTCGTTGCTTTTCCGAAAGCAATATTTTTTTCATTTACTAGTGTAAAGTATAACGTGATTCGAACCAGTGAACGTGATCCATTTGTATACGATTTGTGAAATTTATTTTACGTAATGCTATCATGTCACGCTATATTGTTAGTCATTTGGTCTTAGATTATTTTTCTACTTTTGTTTTTGTTAGAAATAATAATATTTATAAATATTAAGTTATTTTTATTATCGTAATAAATAGATTTTGCAACCGAATCACCTCTCATAACATCCCCTATATTGAAGGGTTTTCCCTACATTCATTCTGGTTTAAGCTTCATGCTATATATCGGGCATAGCAGAGTAGGCAGAGAGAATCAGGGAACCTAGTATTGTGACTCTTCGCTTCCATTAAGATATTCTATTTCCACGCCACTTAAGACGCAATATCTCTAGAATTCGGCGGAAAATAGAGAACACAAGTATCTTGATGGGAACTGGGTGTAAAACACAAGGTTTTCAGGTAGGCACAGGATCTGCCTCGAGTGGGACTCGAACGCAAAACCTAACCGCGTTTACAGCCTGTGCTACGACTGGCCCCATAAAATAAAAAAAATATTATAAACACAAATATACATACAAATTAAGTTATACGGTAAAAATGCACCCAGCATTTTACAGTATAGAGTGCAGAGCTTACATTATAGTGGCGGTAATTACTAATTAAAACTTATAAAAAGCCTGGAAATTACGGCCGCATTTTCAGCTTACATAATTATAGGCTTATGTAAGACAAAACACCTCTCAACCTACATATAGACTGTACTGTAATGTCTAAGGTTATTTAAGATCTAATACGTAGTGGGTTCGGTACCCACTGGAGAACATTTAATATTTAATATTTTGTTCAGTCTGGTGATGAGATTCACCACCCAACGGAAAGTAGACACTTTCGTTTTCCTTAAGACTAATGGGAACGGATCGTAACATATGTCTCAACACTAGATCCCCGGATTTCCTATGCGTGCGGGATACAGCGTGAAGCTAAAAAAACATACTGAAGTATGAGTTAAAACACACTAATCTTAATTCTTAAAAAAATTCAAAATTACACCCAACGCCCTTCTGTTATTACCAAGCCAAATAAATAGCGTCTGAAGAACTAAGATAAGCGCCCCAAACTTGGTGGCTTAATTGACGCTCTTAAGAAACTTGAAAATATTAATATTTTTCGACCCTCGAATTAATACGTTTAAGAGATAATTGCTGTTTATTTAAATATGATTTACAAATTAATTAGTCATTTTAATTAATGTTTGTGAGTTAGCTTTGGTTTGAGTTTTAATTTTTCAAAGCTATGAAATGAATTATAGTATAGTATTATAGTAAAATAGGGTGGATAGTGTGGAACGGAGTGTCTTAACACTAGATTATCTTGGCCTATTCATCATTTATATGGAAGAATGGTAAAGAAATAAAAAATGCACATTTTTTTTGTCTAATGCATAGTGCACAAAGTTATCAATTTATAGGAACTTCCTTCTCCTGTACTTTCCTCTACAAAAATGTTTTGAACTGAAAATGAAGCCAGTCGATCCGTAGTGGCACAAGTGTGTCACTGTGAACGCGACAGGTGGTGGGTTCGATTTCCACTCGAGGAAATGACATATTTATTATTTTCATTTCCTCACTCTGATAACGAGATAAAGCGCGGCGTTGAACTCCCCTACTTAAAACGCAGTGCCTCGATAATTCAGCGGAATGTGAGGAACGGAAGTGTCTTAATGGGAACGGAGTGTTTTGCTATGTGCGGGATATATTGTGAAGCTTAACAAATAAACGATTTCACAAATAGGTGTCAAACCCGAAATTTATTCTTACAATAAATAAATAGCAACCTTTACACAAAATAAAAAAAATAATTGCTCAAAAATATTTCTCTTAATTACTTAGAGTGGCGCTTAGCAAAATAATAAATGACCTCGAAGAGAAGATTATCCTTGGAAAGGTATTTAAAAATTAAGAAGTAAGCTTTAAAGCGAGGCAATATTTAATATTCACTGTGCATTTGCAGTAATAAACTGTTTTTGATATTTAATTTGGATTTCAAATGTTTTCGTTGCTTTTAAATAAATTATTTTATTAGGTTCAGAATTTTGTAGTATAGAAGTGAATTTGTTTGCTTATTAAAAAAATATATATTATTACTATTATAATTAATTTTAATTTTAAAAGAATTTAATTATAATTTTAAATTGTAATAATATATTATTAATTCTTCTACTTTTTAAAGGAGTATTCTAGTTAAAAGGTAATCTTTATTCGATGAAGCCATAACAAACACTTTTGAATCGTCAAGTTACATAAAAATACTGGTAGTGTAGAGTTCTACAGGAAGCTACTACCGACTCGGAAGGCAGTTCTGTTCAGAAGTGCCGGCAAGAAACTCAACAATTGCTCTTTTAAAGAAAGAACTTATAGTAATGATGTATTTTCAATTACTTTATTTTAGTGTATTAGATTTTATAAGCACTAAGTAAAAAAAGACCGTGTTGCAATTTATTCCAATTTATGATTTCCCTCACACAAGAGGTATCTATAAGTGTTGAAGTATAACACAAGCAAATCAATTAGCATTTGCTAATATTGTATAACATTCGCAAAAGAAAATATATTTTAAAAATTGTACTGTCACAATTTGAACAAAGAAAGTAGCCACTTAAAATATATATTTTTTTATTTCAATAAATTTATCTTCCATTCAGATGAATTGACACTAAAGTGGAATAAATAACGCAGCTGTAAAACATGAACAATTTAAATATAAAATATTCATGAAATATTTTTCAATGCAAATTGCAGCGAAACATTTCTTTTTATGGCAACACTGCATAATCTGTCACTATCAGGGGAAAATCCCGGATAAATTACGCAAGGCCTCCACCTTTGTTAGTAACAGGGAAAAATGGTGATTTCCAACCTAAGCGTTATACAACCTCCTTTGAATCGAATAGATTGTAAGAATTTTATACTTTCGTTTTGTTTTACGATTTTGTATGGGTATATAAAATGTTACATATTTTTTCTTTTAAAAAGTTGTATTACAATTTAGTGTATATACTAGGTTGACGTGAATATTTGAAAGGTTCTGTTCATAAGAATTTAAAATAATAAAACCTGCAAGGTACATGTAACTAAGATCACTTCTAAAATAATAATTTTATTATTCTTTGCCAAATTTATCACAATTTTATTATCAGCATGTAACTATCTACACTATAACTATTAAAATGAAAAAAAAGAGAACATAGTGGTTGCGAGCTTCCCTCTGCCTATTCCGCTATGTGCGTTATACAGAGAAAAAATATTTCCTCTATTATTTTTTAGGCAACGTGAGTTTATTTCCATACGATTTTATAATTTTACTCGATCGTATCGTACAGTATAAACGTATTTATAAGAGAAAACAAATGGCGACGTCATCCGCAATGCGTGCAACGTCACAGGCTAGTCGAGTCTGTCATGAACGAGTACATACAATACTCTGATTTTCCACTCGACGACATTCACTTTAGAATATATATATTTATTTACTTTTTTTAATAATTATGTTAAATATTGTTTTAAGTTATTATTTTATATTTCTTTACATGTAGAGCGAACAAGCCAAGATTATGAAAATGAAATGCTGAAATTATGTTTTAATAAACCTTAAAAAACCTTTGAACTGTAATGTAATGTGTGTAATGTTTTTTAAATGGGTTAATAAGTTATAAAAAATAAATGCATATATTGTGTTTTTAAATACATTTACTCTTTCTTACATTTTCTTATGATCATAAAATTCTGTCACAAAACTGTGTTAAGTGGGAAAAGTATGGAAGAGTACGCGAGTAATGGAACTGTCGTCTTAGAGGAAACTTCGGTAGTTTCAATGGTAAGCTTAGTTATGAACGTGAAGTTAAATACCAAGAAAATAGAGAGTTGATGACACTTGAATAAAAGTTTGCTAAAATAAACCTTTGAATTTTTTTAATATGATAAGATAAAGTGCTGCCTTTGGCTCTGTCTCATAACTCTTAAATCGACAGAAAATGTACGACGGAGAGTTTAAGGTTAGATATATGTGATGCGTAGAATCGAACAAATACCTTATGTAGAATATATTCTATTTTAAAGAAAAAAATAAAAAAATTGTGACTTCTTTTTGTTTCATCTTGCCATGACTGGGGATCGGATGCAAAGTTTACACAGTTAATTGCTATGCTTCTACGTCACGACAGCCTCTATATTTATAAGGTAATTTTGTCTTGAAAGAAAAAAAAAGATATGGATGATTTTGAATTCATATCCGTTGATTTTTAGCCTAACCTAACCAATCATATACACATTGACTTCATGTAGGTTATAGAAGAATCTCAAGCACTTTTAGGAAACCGCCCGAAACCTGGATAACTTTTTTAAGGCGCACAGTTGATTCTCACTAAATTCAAATCATAATACCATTTCTAAAATATTTTTCTATTCTTAGTAGTATAACAATATAAAAATATCAAGCCTTATAATAAAAATAGTATTGAAATCTGAATAAATGAAGATATCATGTTTATGGCAAGCAAAGTAACATTCGTATGCACAAGCAAGTAGCTACAGCCAAATGAAAAACAAAACCACTGAAATACAAGAGATAATTGGGCGTGCCTGATATTCCAGCTTGATTAATAACAGTATAAATCAGCCCGGAATCCCGGCTGTAATGTGAAAATAAAAACGGTAATTTAGATTAAACAAGACGATTTTGGCTTTTGTAAAATTAATAATGTATTTTTTAACGCCCCTATAAAATATATGTAGCGGAATATGTTTGGAATGATAATGGTATATGGAATGTTTTTTTTTTATTGTAGCTGTTTTAGGGATTATTGAGATTATTTGTTTTTTTTTTATTACAAATGTTTTTCAAAATATATGTATTTATTATGAAAATTGTCAGGTTTTTCCT
The DNA here is from genome assembly GCA_016802625.1 of Heliconius numata. Classification (NCBI taxonomy): domain Eukaryota; kingdom Metazoa; phylum Arthropoda; class Insecta; order Lepidoptera; family Nymphalidae; genus Heliconius; species Heliconius numata. The sequence continues at coordinate 228,823 of JAEBDU010013495.1, read as the reverse complement.
AATCAGCAAAATAGGTCGTATTTTAAAAAAATCGATTTCACAACACGCTTGTTACAAGTTATCTATATTGTTAGCATCTCTGTAGGAAGATTTTTACAAATTTCCGCTACCCAAGGATAATTAATTGCTTAGAATTATCGTTTTGGAATAAGAAAGTTATTTATTAAATATTATTAACATTTCAACGTCGCTTAATGAGATCATATAGCTTATTAGTCAGAGTGTTGGAACGGTTTCCAAGAGGGGCGGGTTAAAATCCTACTATGTTAAATTTCTTATACGTTTTCTTAATAAGTGTAACTCATTCTTCCCGATTGGGAATCAAACACCCAACCATTATTTTTGCCCTACTGCTCTGCGACAGTTGAGAAAAAACATTCTTAAATTTTAATAATAAAATATATACAGAAAAATAAAGGAAAACATAAAAATTCTAAAGAAATACCTATGAATTCAACAAAATAAAAAACGAACTAATTTTAGCGTCGAGCAAACGAAAATTGCAGAGCAACAACGCGTTATAAGTTCAAAAACACGAAGTTCACACTGAATAAATAAAATGTAGGAAAATATTAAAAATCCGACGACACTCGGCGTCTTCAAATATTTCGAATGAAAATCATGTCAATTACTTTCCTTTGGCAGGAGGATCTTTCTTAATAATAATTATGAGTTTTCATCTCCGTTCTGGTTCCGTGTACCTACTTTCTAACTGAAATCTACCTTTGTCCGGTTTTTTTCTTTTAAATTGGTTTTTGTATAAAAAATTTCCTCACTCACTTTTCCTCATTCTTTAAAACAAGTGTTTAATAAGCGTTATTTTTTTCTTAGATACTTTTAGCTTTTTAACATAATATTACTTTGTTTGTTAGCTTTTAAGATACTTGGTGCAGCAGAACGGATCTCATTGGATACAATGGCAATGAATTCAAATATTCCGTCAAATAATATATTTTTTTTGATTCACAATTTATTCGGATGTAAGGATATGCAGGGAGAATCTAGAGTCAAATCACTAAATTCTCTGTTATCCTCCAGACTTAGAGATATTGCGTGTTGATTGGCGGAACTTAGTGCCGCGCTTTTTCTTGTAAGAGTGTAAAATAAAATATAATATAAATCACTATCGCTTCCGTAACAATTAAAGCCGCAAAACCACTTCTGTTGAACTGTAATTATGAAAAAGGGGGAAAAGATGTTAATGGAATATTTGTTATTGATTGAGGCGCCAATCCAAAAGTCCAAGAAGCAGTTGTTATTCGCGATATTCGAATTTTAATTTATATATTTTTTTAAATGATGAAAAACATAATAAGAACGTAACTAAATCCATTCAATCGACAAAACAAAACGAGAAGACCTACACACCTAACCTATTTAAAACGTTATTTAACCAAATACGCCAAAAAAGCAGAAAATAAACCAAAATTCATTACACGAACACGTTAATTAGTGGCCAGAAATTTAATATCATGTTATAATATCAGATTAATTAAAGAATATTAGCATCAATACAATAATAACATTGCTAGGAATTTATAGGGAAGCTATATAGCAGTAGATAGTTTACAATTATAGCTAGCGGTAATAGAGGCGAAACAATTCCAATTTATCACTGTTCGATACGAGTGCGATGCGAAGGTATGTTCTTATTGCGTCCTGATAAATGGTGCTTTGATAAATGTTTTATGTTTTGTTTAAGTTAATATTAACTTCTAGGTTGTGGGTTCGATTCCTATTAGAGGATCTTCCTTTGGTGTCGAGGCAAAGCGCTGTTTTGATTTCCGCCACTCAACAGGCAATGCCTACAGATTGCTGCGGAAATGGGGGATGAAAGTATCTTAATGGGAACGGAGTGTTGCTAGATTCTCTCTGCCTAGCCTGATATATGTGGAATACAGCGTAAAGCTTAATAAAACAGAGACTGTCGTGATGCAGTGGGACATAGTCAGTGGGTTCGATTCCATTCGGAGGAACAATTATATTTAAATTGTTTTTTTATATCCCCGCATTTATAGTATAAGCACGGTGCCGTATTTGTAATGGAACTACCGTTTGATATACCATAATTCTCGAATAATGGGCAGAAAGTAGGATATGGAACATCTTAACACTAGGTTTCGTTGTTTAAATAACCCAGAGATATTATGCGTGTTAGTTAATCGATAAAATAAAATTTACTTTTATGACATTTTCATATTTTCTTTGAAAAAAAAAATACGCAATCAAACGAACTGATGCAACTAGTAAAAAGGAAACACTAGAAATAAATAAAGAGAAAAAATATAAGTATATTTATATGAAAATACCACATAAGGTGCAATACGATTGGGACTCAAGTGTTAGCTAAGTTGTTGAACAATCCTTAGCGGTAATAGAAAATCACCAGGAACAACTTCGTTCGTAGATTGTTTTCTAAAATTTTACTCATAACTTTTAAATATAACTTTTAAATATTATCTACCTTTTTTATTTCATTGGATTTAATATTTATTTTGGTATGTTGAATGGCGCAACTCAACACAAAATTAAATCGTTACTAGCGCGTGAAAATAAAAATATTGGATATTTCATTCCGTTGAGCGAGAACTGAACCCACAACTATAGCGATTATAGTCATACGCTTGTGGCAGTGTGTCATGACACCCTCCGCTCTACTTGCACTGTTTTATCCGGGATATACTTTATTAGTTAGTACCTACTAACATCAAGCTTTACATATAACCTTTTACAGAAAAAGCAAAATATAATTATTTCCTCATATAAATTCAAAACGTTAAAAAACTTAACAATTTTTTTAAACGAGTAAGCTTAATACTCTTTATGTAATGCAATACCATGTAAAATGAATGGGTACGTGATTGAACTAAAAGTTCAAGGTTGGTATTAAATCGTACACCGCTTAGTGTAGTTTTTACGAGTACAGGGTCAGACGGTTTCGCTGAAATAATTTACTGTTGTATATAAAAATGTCATTTTCTACCTTAAAACTGGTTCAAGACAATGTATTTACTTCACTTAATTTTACTGACTGACTGATTAAAACTGAATATGTTATTGAGAACAACTTAAAACTTTTTTTTATCTAAAGCTAAAAAAAATAAGGATCTGCTTTAACAAGCTTCAAAACTCTACTATAAGCCTGTTCTAGTGAAACTAAAATAGGCTTATAGTAAAGTTGGAACCTGGAAATCAAGTGTTAGGGCACTCCGTCCCATTACGACACTTAGTCTCTTTCATTCCCCACTTTCCATTGAGTTGTGGACGCGTTGCGTGATGAGTGGCGGAACTGAACGCCGCGCTTTGTAGAGAATTGTGAAACATATTACTAGATTCTCCCTATACTATATATAAATTAATATTTTAGTATATACCCAGGTCACGAATAACACATTAACGAATTAGGGGCACAGCAGAACGCTCTTGCGCTACAACGCCAAGTTTTGCAATTAAAATTAATTACTGAAACCGTCTGTTGTCCGTTTTTGTGGGCTTGCGGGGTAGCGGGATACGTGTACTACTGATTATGGCTCACTTGAGATTTGATTGTATATAATAATATAATTTAGAATCTATTTTATATGAATTTTACGTACTTCTTGTTGCTTAGCACAACCCATGTAGGTAAGAAAAGACTAATGTTGATTGATGAAGTTGTTTAGTTTCATGCTGTGCTGCATATAATAAGAAGGATAGGTAGAGGGAACCTGGGAACTTAGTGTAAAGACTTTATTCTCATTAAGACATTTTCGGTTCTCACTTTATGCCGAATTCTGGGGGCATTGCGTGTTGAGTGGTGGAACTTAACATCGCGCTTTGCCTCGTTACCAGAACGAAGAAATGAAAATATTAAAGAAAATCTCGAGTGGTAATCGAATCCACAACCTGTTGTCCTTACATTCGCACGTTTGTGCCCCTATGCCCCGTCTGACCTAGATTAAAGTTAAGATACAGCAAATTTAATATGGAACATTTTGTAGTGGCAAAACCTAGTGCCTTGCTCTATATTTCTGGACCGATTAAATAAATCTTTGACTAAGAAAAGAACCCATGACCATCGTTTTTATTATCATATATTTTTGTGAGTCATTGCATTTATTGTTTTATATTATTTTTCTATTTTTTGTTACATCTATCAATCACAAGGAAGATATAAAAGAATAATATAACAAACAAATTTTTATCATTGCCATTACTGGTATTTCTTAATTTCTATTCAACTCGGATCCCCTTAAATTTTCTAAATACCTCGTTTGGGAGGTTTAATATTAATTTCAAAACTCGTCGTAACGTTTTGTCCACTGTTGGAAGTTGAAAGGATTGTATTGAAATAATACAGTGTTTAAAATATATTCTGTTAATATTGAAATTCTTTAGTTTTAAAACTAAATTAAAAACATTGCGAAACGTTAGATTTTTGTAAGTTTATTAATAAAGATTAAAAAAAAACATATCCATACATTTCTATTTTTTACGATGTCGAGAACTCAAAACCTTTCATCACATTTCTGAAACATGATATGTCAGATAGTGGAACTTAACGCTGTGCATTGTATCATTAGATATTTTTTAAGGGCATATTCGCGATTTCTCTCGAGGCCGTCGACATTTTTAGTGAGCTTACAACATAATATTATGCTATAATTATTTTGCTATTATTATATCTAATAACTATATGAGAATCTCCTACTTAAAGTAAAACAAAAAATAGCTACAAAACTATCTCCTACCCTACATAATGAAATAACTCTACAAACGCTAAGTGTGACACCCATTTTATTATACTAGAGGTCAACTGAGCTCTTGCGGGCGCGTGAATATGACTTTTTTCATATTATGATGCTTCATTCTAGTGTTTTCTTTTGACTGTTTTAGGAGTTAGTAATTATGATGATTCTCATCTGGCAGTATCTTTTTTTAGCTTCACGTTGTATCCCGCATGAAGCAGGATACAAAGGAAACTTAGGGTTAAAGGTTAGGGCCCCTTGTCCACCCGATTTTTAAGACATTGGTCGCCGCGCGCTGTCTTAATAACAGAACCATTTATTACCGTAAATTGAAACCACAACCGTCACATTTACCGTAAGTCGTTGTGCAGCTACGCCAAGACGGTTTTATTTATTTTTATTATTTTATTTTAATTTTCATTTGCTCTGGTAACAGGACCAAGCGCTGCGTTGAGTTCCGCCACTTAACGTGCAATGAATGCTTCGAGAATTCGGCGAAAAGTGAGAAACGGAGAGTTTTAATACTGGTATCCCGCGGCCAAAAAATCAGGCAAATTTTGCTATTTTTCACAAATAGTATTAAAAGATTATTATATTGATATTAAACTTAATGCGCTTCGTCAACTTTCTGCTACCATTATTATACTATTAAAAAACTCTGTATATTTCAATTTATAAAGTTCCTTCCGCTAAACAAAATGCATCTAAATAAACTGAAACGGACAACCAGCAACTTTATCCTAATAACGTATATCCTATCCTATATCCGGGTCAAATCTCAGGCGTCTCTTATCCGGGTGAGGCATTAGAAGCCAATGCTTATCTTTTTTCTTTGAAACCATGACGTCGTAATCGAAATGGTTACGAAGGTGAATAGCCACTGTGGGACCATTCTCAAGGTACGAATGTACAATTGAAAATGTATGTTTTTATGGGATTTCTGCTATTTTTGATGATATTGCCTTTTTATAGTGAAATTGTTTTAGTGTGTCAACTATACTAAATCACTTGTAGAAGTAGCTAGATGGTTGCTTTTAAAAAAAATATGAAATTTTGCTTATTTGCCTAATAGTACTTTGTTTTTTTTTTTAATTCAAATTAACTGCCGTAAAATAATATATTATTATAAATTATTGCAAATGGCTGACAGAAACTAGTATCAAGAGACTCATTTCTATAATTTCCAACAGAATACTAAACATATCGAGTCCGCCGAGTTCGAACTCCGCCGAGTTCAACGTTGCTTTTTGTATCATTAGAATGAAGAAATGAAAATAATTAATTCCCCTAAGTGGAGATCGAATTCACAAACATCAGGTTATATATTTAATTTCTTCTATTTTAATTTAATTATAATTAAAGTATAATATTTATGTAAATACCTGTTGTTCAGACACAATAATTTAAAGATGCATTATTTCATTATAAAAGGAAGCGCTTTGCCTCATTACCAGAGTGAGGAAATGAAAATTGTAAATATTTAATGTTAGATTGAGATTGAAAAGTGAGAATTGAACTCACAGCCGTCGCGTTTACAATTGCACGGTTGCAGAGAAAAAGAATTATTAAAAAAAGATACAGACCAAATATCTGTAGAAAGTTATCACTTTTTAAAGAAAAAACCTAAATATATTGATATAAATATAAATAAATATCCCATCCAGTATTTCTACATCTATCCCGGTTGAAACAGAGAGGGTCATAGGAATAAATTTCACAAATCCGCGCACGGTCTCGTGATATACATCGGGACCTAATACACCAATATGTCGCTGGGGTTTAGTCGCCAGTGTACAGATACAACGCGATTAACGAATTAAGGCTTATACGTACATCAAAATATATTTGTTGAAATAATAAAAAAAGATCTAATTAAATCAACTTCCCAAGCTGTATCACACGCAGAGCAGGATAGACTGAAGGGGAGAGGCTTAGTGTTAAGACACTCCGTTCTCCACTTTCCGTCGTATTCTAGAGGTATTGCACAACCAGTCGCGTTAACAGACACATAGTTGTGCCGCTGTCACTAGCCTCAAACTTCATAGATTCAACTCGACAATCACAACCTAAAATAAAATGGAGGACAGAGTGCCCCCACACAAACCTCACATATTTGCATAATACACAAAGTTTGCACAATCATTAGTGAAAGTGAGTGTAATATAAGTGAAAATTGATTTAAAAGTTAGACACAAGTCAGTTGTTTACGATAACAGTTATCCGCGGAGTTTGTGAAGTAATCAAAGTAAATATTATTCCTCTAACTGGCTTCTCCGATAAATTTGAAATTCAAATTGTGATTTGTGATTTGATTAAAATCTTCATTTGAATAGTTTCTTGTGTACATTTGGACAAATTACTATCATTGTTAACTTTTTGGTCTGAAAGCTTACTTGTTTTACTACAGGCTAGCCTTAATTTTGAATTAGGAATATATTTATTTATTTTTTTAGCTTCATGCTGTAGCAGGGTGTAGGCAGAGGGAACCTGGAAATAATGTATTAGTACACTCTGTTTCTCATATGTTTGACATATTCAAGTAATATTTGTAAAAATATTACGAACAATTATGATCGATATCACATTATTATAGAAACTACGTAGGTACACTAAAACTGAAAATATTGTTAACATAAATAATGTTAACATTATTTTCAGTTTTAGTTATTTATCTAACTGCACGCAATTGTTGTCGTCAAATCTAACTTGATGGAACGTTTATATATAGGGTTAAACATTAACGCCAAATATAGGCATTTCCTCAATCTGATTATAAAAAACCGGCATTAAGTTCCTTCACCCAACACGCAATACCACAAAATAAGCGGAAAAAATGGACATTTTCAAAGAAAAATCTAAAAAAACTTAAAATTTCTTTATTTTGAATAAACGACGCACGTACTACGTAGGGTGATGCTAAAAACACGCCGTTTCTAAGTAAAATGTCCGCTACATAAATTCTCTGTTTGCACTACAAGAGTACTACTCGTATATTAAATTAGGAGAAATAATATGTTTTGCTACTTTATTACCGTTGTAATGCAGTACGCTGTACATTTCGTGCAGCGTTGTTCACATTCTGTTTTAACTTCTAATAGTGGTCGCGTTCAGTAATGGCACGTTATACCGAATTTTATCATATTTAGTAGTAGTTTTGGGTCCATGTCACCATATTGTATGGTTCTCGCCAGTAATTTCGATATTCAGCTAATTTTGCACTAGTTTCATGCCAATATCAGTGTTTTGGCAATATCGATTGCAAATTTGGTGTTTTATGATGGAAATTTTAGTATGTAGAATCTATCTCTTTTAGCTAATGCGTGAATTAAAATATAAACTAATATTTTTTTATTATAATGTTAGTGAAAGATTCAAGTTGATATTTGATAGACATATTCAGAACTGTTAATTGTGTAGAATGTATAAGAAACTAATTTTAATATTAAAACATATGTATAATTACAATGTTTTAAAAATTAATGACGGTATCTAAGAATAACAAGTCCTTAAAAGTTCTTCTTAACACGCTTTTTATTAATTTATAACATTAAAAATTTTCACTGCAATTTAAATGTTATAAAACAACAAAAGAAAAAGCTCAAAACAACATTAAAAAGTTTCAAAATAAAAAAAAAACATTGACCTATAACTATATGCATATATATAGAAGAAATTCATGAAATTCAAAATATAAGAAGCATCATCAATATTATATAAGTATTATTGAATTTTGAAGTTGATTACGTCACACAAGCAGAGTTGGCAAACGTGACAGATCGAGCTTGAATATTTTATGGAGGGAGTAAATACCAGACACGTTATGTGAAAGCTAATTTCTGGGGGACGTGATGTTGCAGTGTAAATTGTGTATTTTACTTGACTTTGGAAGTTAAATTTGTTTTATATTATAAGGTAAATTGAGGCTAGTCGCCACCAGTTATGTGTTCGATTCTCACTCGAGGAAATTAAATATTTAATATTTTTTCTCTATGTTAAGGAGACAAATGCCTCCAGAATTCAAAAATGGGAATCGAAAGTGTCTCTTCGTGTCTTCTTCGTTCGTCTCTCTTGGGTACACAGTTTCTTAACACTAAGTTTCCAGGGTCCCCCTACCAACTCTGAGTAAAAAAAAACGGAAATAGAACCCACGATCATTCCGTTCCCTAACCTTTTCAACAACATCACAGTTTTAATATAAAAATACATATGTTATAAATATAGTAAATTAGCTCATCTTCATATATTCAGATATAATAAACTTCTCAGGGCACACATTAGTAGTAAAACGTAACTAAAGCATCAATCATAATACCGCGGTAACACGAAAAATATTTTTCTCTCCCACAAATATCCAATTTCCGAAGACAAACAAATACAAAAGGTTGCCAAATATGTGTTTTACTGTTTTCGTTCATATCATTTTTACCTGCTTCTGAAGAATATTAAGTCAGTGTATGTGGTTTATATTTGCTTTATTTAGTATAGCGGTTATCGAACTTGTAGTTGTTGTTTGTAGTAGGTACCTATTAGAGGTCTCCTTTGTGCAGTGTTGTTAAGCAATATAGGCTAGGGAGTTTACAGGAGCACTAAACGAAGATTTCTAATAATTTCTACTCTAACGGGTAGAAACGAGACATTTCATCTTAAAATGACAGACTAGTATATCATAAAACCATTCCGTACATCCGTATCCACCTATAATCCGTTACAACATAATACCATTAAGAAATACACACGACCGAAACATATGTAACGGAACGATAGTGTGAAATAGCAAATTGCTCAAACTTGTGCAATTGAAACTCCGATATTATAATCTTGGTTGCACTTGCGGCTGTTTTTGCCGCACCCCAACCATTAACCGCTTATGCGAGTATCGCCGCAAAACAGTCGGTTCAAACAACAAATGTTAGTTGTAATATTATATTGAACCTTCTGTGTTTGTGATAGAGAATAAAATGTATGTAAATGTCGGTTTTTAGATATTTGATATTTGTATTTTGTAATTGTTAGGCACATTTTGGTGATTGGGAGACCTAAAATTGTTTTGTTTGTTCGTCTTGCTAGGTCATCTCGGAAATAATTATTTAATGCTTAATATACTATCTACGTTATGATTTTAATTTTAGGGAAATTATTATTCAAAAGTAAAAATACAGGTATCATGTAAGATTATACTTTAAATAAACTTAAATCTCTATAATACTTTTAATTAATAAGACACGGTGTAAAACAGCATATTTACACAATTATTACAATAAATTCAAAGTTGAACTATAGTTATATTTATAAAGAGTAATTATTTAAAAAAAAATACTTAGCACAAACTTTCACACAATTGAAAAATTTTCAACGAATAACAAACTACAATAGCAGCACTTAATCCTAATTAAATACAATACAATACAACAAAACAGAAAATTGACTGAGTAAAGAAAATCTTTTCTCACTTTATCACAAAACTGGGGCAACACCTATTCAATCTGACGATAAAGTACTAAAAGGAACACAAAACATAGGAAAGATAGCCCAATATTGTGGTTCCGCACAATCGTAAGGCAACACACATGACGATCGTAAAAAATGTGAATAGCATATTGAAATATTTTTCGCGACCCTACCCTTCCAATTTTCTCTTTTTGCCCATGTACCTAACGCCAAATAAATCTGCCTAGGGCCGTTATTGTTTCGATTCGTGTGTTTATGACAGCGCTAGTGTGACACTTTGGTCATGACATAATGTTAGGTATATATTGCTTATGTATGTATTATGTAATAACAAATTTGGAAAGTCTCTTTTAAATAGACAAGTTAGTTTGATAGTGGTTGTAGCATTGACAGGTGTAAACATTCCCATAAAGTAAAAATCGAACAGGCAACCATCGTGATTCCCAAATAATTTTGATATAGCACCAGAAAAGCATACCATATAAACGTTATGTTATCTCACCGATTCTAAATTTAGGCACAATCATTATAAACATAAAAAAAATCAATGAATAAATATCATTAAAATTTACGTGACTAAGTAAAAATCGCGTTAAAGTTCGCGCATCAAGTAAACCGATAAATGGTGCTGTTACAAAGGAAATGGCCGATTTTGGTGACGCAATCCCATAAAATTATTTAAACGATCCACACTAAAAACAATACGATGCTATTAAGGGTGCTTAATTGTAAATCTATAGGGTGAAGTAAAGAATAAGTTCATTCATTAACATTTCCTTTATGTTTTGAAATCTTTGTTATTACTTTCGTGATTTATTGTCTCAGTTCTGAAATCATTTTTCGAGGGTGAATATTTTCCGAATTATTATTTTGAAGGAATAATTTTATTCTGGAATTGATTTTTTTGATCAGTATCTACAAAAAGTAGTGACATTGTGATATCTGAAAATAAAAATTAAGCAGCTTTGAAAAATTAAATTATGAGAGTCGATCTAAACTTTTAAAAAAGTTAATTCCTTAAAAGGTAAAACAATTTAAAAGCTTAAAGGTAAAAAAGGTAATAATTGCTTCTCTGATTTCGATATAAAATTCTATCGTAGCGGAATTTGAACCCACACCTCTTAGAAATCGTCCAAAAGCCGTGACTGCAAATATTGGACGGTTTCCAAGAGATGCAGGTTCAAATCTCGATACATTTTCATACGTCTTCTTAAATAAGTATTAAAAATTAAATTTTCGATCACATCATATGGTGTTGTTTACGTTTATATTCTAAAATGCAATTTGCGCCGTTGTGGAGCGAAGTCCATTAGAATTTATGATACATGGGCCAGACAGTAATTAAAAGAGCCCACAGAGGAATAACATGAATTGCTGCGAAGTTATCGTATTAACTCTGTATTCAGTACGCTGACTGACCGGAATATTATATTCTGTTCAATTAAATCTACTTCATATAAACGTTATATTTAGCCTAGTTTTGATAATGAATCGAGTGTAAAATAACTCTAGGTTGTTAGTTTTAGTTTTAGTTTGTAGTAGACCCAAAATGTAAAATGGGTATTAGAATTTATCTATATCCATATTATGATAACGGATGAGTTTGGATTTTAAAATTCGACGTCAAAATTGAAGAAAACGGTAACTACGATAACGTGGTATGGTGCAGAATATCAGTGACAATAAAAAAATTATAAAATATATGCATTTCTCTAATATTGTGATTTTTTAAATAATATTTTATATATATTCTATATCGTACGTCCAATATAAAATTCCATACATGATTTCCTCATTATACGTAATCCTCCATACAAAAGACATGGATATTGGATAACATATAGAAGAAACAAAAAAAAACCCAACTTCCGATTGCTACAATTACAGAATTGGCTACCATCTATTGATATTTACGACATAGCTGTAATTCGTTACATCCTATAAGGATTTCGCAGCAGTCGTTAAGAGTTGCTTTTGGCCGTTGAACAAAAGGTTTTATTGCCATCAGAGGCTATATTTTTAAACAGCGTAGGGCCATAGGACCAATGAGCTGTCTACGCTGCCTATATTTTGTACTAACTGGCATACACTATTGGGCAAAACATTGGAATTACACGATATCGTCATGGGAATCGATGCGTGGACCTCTATAAATACAGGTTTAATTCGGACTAAGCGTATGTCGATGTCAGGGCTATCAGATTTAGTACGTTTTGTTGTTAGTTTCTATTATGTGTAAATGTATATCCAGATGTAGTAAGTACCTATTCAGCTTTTTATTCTGAATTTTGCTATAGTTCTGGTTGTTTTAAAAATGTATATAAAATATTTTTATTTTTTTAAAAGTTTAACCTGTCTAAAATATGTATTAAGTAAATATACAGTTCACACAACATATGGCTTAGTGGTCAGAGTTCAGGTGTTAATTGGTCAGACCTTGAAAGATTCTTAAGAGTTCGCCTCCATTAAAAAAAAATTGTGCGTTTTCTCAATAAATAGTTTTGTATTGACCAAATATCATTATTTTATATATTTTATTTCAATCAATTTATATGAAACCCGTAGCTAATATATATTTTGTTTTAACTGTTGTTGCCAATATTGGTGTCACGGATGCGGTTTCCCTAAAATTATCGGGATTGATATTTTTATAGTAACAAAATTAAATATGTCTAATAATTTTCCAATTCCAATTGGGGCTGTACCTCATAAATATTTAAGTATAGTATTTGAAAAAAAAAAATCAAGTCTGAAAGCCCTACATAACGCCGGTCTTTATTATGAACGTGGGACTAATAAAGTGGCACCAGTTTTATACCGATGTTGCATCGGCAAAATAACTCGACGTATTGATAACCTAAACGAAATAGCTACTACTATTTTACCTATTTTTAGCAAAAACTTTAAAATTCTTGTTATTGATATGTATGAGTATTCTATATCTGTAGATAAAATTTACATGCTGTATCCCGCATACAGGGTAGGGTACGAAGCGGAATGCTAGTGTTAAAACATTCATTTTCTCGACCGAATCGAACCCACGACCTGTCTGTCATTCTTACAGTCATACTTTGGCCTCAACTTAAGTTCTATAGCCATTCAACTTTTTTGAGCTACCTCAAAATCGAGGTTCGAGATCGAGTGTGCCGAATTAAAAGCTTCTGGACCACACGTTCACATAAATTTTGCCTAATTGCTGGCCACCTAGCAAACGGTCATTAATATTAGTGTCGATAAAAAACAGGAAACTTCGTAGTGCATCGCTGGGAAATCGATTAACGGTATTTACCGACGCCCACAGGTGTTTAATTTATTATGTTTAAAGTTTTGTTTAGTTTCGTTGTATCCTGCATATGTAAAGACACTTCGTTCCCAATAAAATTATTGTTATTCAAAGACGATGATGATGATTTTCTACTTTTACGTTAAATTCTCTAAAAAAAAATCTAGTGATAATGTTAGCAATACACTTTAACCCTTTTTAATATACTACATTTTTAAAGCTAGTAACTCAATTAGGATAAACAAAGTATTTTATAAATTAGATTAAGTTCTTATGTTTCCAAAGTCAGTCACACAGACTGTAATTTGTCTATCTGTCACTTAATCTCCTATCCTCCATCCAGAGATCCTTTTTTAACTTCTAAGGGGCGAAACCCAAAAAATGGATACAGAAATATGATTCATAAAAATAAAATAAACTCATACACAAATTGTACATATTAGATCAACATGTCGCTTTTCAATATTTGGGCAATAAAAAGCAGGTGTACCGCCGACCACTAACAAAAAGCTTCAATTTTCACAACATGGTTTTGTATTGTTTAACATTTAAAAGGGCAAAATGTCCGGAACAAATTCATTCACGTCCACAATAGAAATCGAGAATAACGAATTTTGACTAGAACTGCGTCAGTCGATTTTTGAAAACAAAGGATGTAAAGTAATTTCACCTTGTGCTTCTAGCGTTAACTTATACAGTTGAAAAAAACATTTAAAAAAAACACGAATTATTTAAAGCATCCCTTATAAGATTATTCGTTTACGTTAAGACGTGCATAAAATTTATATGAAATTTTAATAAACTTACATTTTTAATATGCTTGGCATTTTTAGAGCTCCAATGTTAAAAGTACTGCGGCAGTGCTTTCTTGTACACGACATTCTTCATACTGCTATGTAACTATATATAAAATGTTATATAAAATAGATAAAACTTCGTATTTTTTTTCAGCTTCTGTATCATTTGCAAAGAAGATGAAAAGAACTAATGACGATGCCATGGTAAACATAAAGAAGAACATGTTTAAGTAGTGTCGACACCTACAGGAAATGTGTGATGAAAGAATGGCAAAAAAATGTGAAGGAGACCTCCTCCTCTCTCTGTACTATTTAGAATGAGTTTCGGAGGCCCTTCGATGACATAATATCGATCGAGGTCCTCATAACCTCCTAGAGGGCATTTTTAAAAATAATAATGTGGACAAGATGAAAGAGATATATAGAGACCGTAACATTCTAAAGAAAATGTGTGAATTTAAAAAAATAATAAAAATTATGTATCCTTTTTACTTTTCCATTTTAACAGAAAAACAAAAAAAATCAAGTCTACTTCACACGTATCTAAAAAGTATATAATATTGTGAAAAAAGCTTCAACTTCAACTTCAACTTTGAAGTAATAACAAAAAATACACTCTAACCAATATTACTTTAAAATAGTAAGTACTCTTTAAACTAAAAGCTAAGTTAATAGCACATTTCGCTAAATAGAACTTTGTATCTCGAGTGTCCGTTCCCATGAGAGTGGAAACGTCGTGCCACTGTGCGAATTCAATTTCATCAGTCCCAGTATTTGACTGGTCCATTTTATCTTTGAATGTTTATTTAAACTAAATTTTCATCGTGGTGTCTAGTGTCTTCGTAAACTTTGAAATTGAATGAAAAATAATTAAACATTATTAAATAAAAAATATATATTAATTCACGTGAACACTCTTCATATAATCTAAAAGTAGAGTACGTCAGAGAAACACCAAGCAATGCACGCACGCTTTTCAGAGAATCGAGTATCAGAGAACTAAGATGATCTCCGATCTCCGTTACACTTAAAATCAAGACGCTGAAATGAGACTGGGTCGGGCATATCTCTTTACTAAACGACTGTCTATAAACCCAACGCGTGCTCTAGTACTGGAAAAGCACTGCCCAAATATGGTCTCTACACCATGGTAATCTTATTTAGACAATATAACAGGATGATGAGCAGATATTTGGAAGAAGGTGGCTGATAGCATACGGAAGCGGGCAACCTAAGATCGGGTTGTTATATTTATATCCTGACGGTTTTCGGTCACGGCGACTGACATCCGACTAGTGAGAGTTTCTTAATTCCGATATCGTAATATTTAATTGTTGGTGGGAAACATATTTATGTGAATAAATGTATAAAAGCTAAAACAATTTTTTTTATTTCCATTTCTAGTTTCATTATAAGTATTTGTATCCAATACTCATTATAAATATTACATCGTTGTACATAAAACCATTAAGTAAGACTCTATTCTGTATCCAAAAATAAAATGATATTACTATGATATTACATTCGCGTCCTCGGGGGAATACTTAGTAAAATACGATTTATTTCCTCTTAGCAACTCTGTGAAAGACATCTATTTTGAATTAAATAACATATTTTTATTTAGTGTAATATATTTAATGGTCACATTCGTTCTTCAATATCAGGACATCAAGAATTACAATAATATAAAATATATTATTTAAGAAATATTTCAAGGTAAATAAAACGTATACTGCTTGAATTATTTATATTGTTTTATAATGTAACATTACGTAGCACATAAAATTCTGCACACGTCATATTGGAATGTAGTTCTTATTCCCATAAGTCCAAATGCCTGAGTAGATTACTTAAAATTCCATCACATATAACTTTATACTTAGTTTAACCCCAGCTTACTGACATTTTCTTCTTAAAAACAGTTTTACGTTGTATTCCGCACACAGACGGCCAAATTCTGGAGACATTGTGTGCTGAGTATCGGAACTCAACGCCGCGCCTTGCCTCGACACCAAAGCGAAGAAATGAAAATACAAAATTAAATAAATAATTCATTTCTTATTTTCTATAAATCTAAATACCTAGTTTTCGTTTATTTGGCTCTCAAAAATTGGACGGCGCTTGGGGAACGGAGTGTCTTGACACAAGGAATCCTTGTATGCGGTATACAGTATGAAACTTTTCATTTCTTCTAGATGTGTATTATTAATACTTATTTTCTTATATTACAGTCAGTCGCCATAAACACTGCTATGATATCCTTGTATAAATATAGAATACTTACACGTAATTTACATAGAACAATACAAATAATCCACCCATTCGTAAATCACTCTGATTATAATATAAAACAATGCACTCAATGAACTGAAAAATTGATCGAAATATTTTATAGCTTGTAAATTGATGTACAATTTAACAAAAGAATTTATAACGTTTCAATAAACTTTCCATATCATCTAATGATTTTCTCTTTTCATATGTTTTACTATTACTGTTTTACTTTTATTCTAATACCGTTTAAACTTGGCTGATCTGTTTGATTTTCATTATCCAATAGATTCTAATAATTTAAAATGTCTCTATTGTATTCGATATAATATTACTTGTATGGAAATAATTCCGCCCTTTTAAAAATCTTATGTAAACGCGCGAAAGTTCGAAGTAAAATCATTCGTTCATCAGTCAATCATTTTGATGACATACTTAGGTCTTTAAAAATAACACATTAAAATTAATTTAATTAACTTTATTAGGATCTCAAGACTGTAATAAAAAATGCTACTTTTCACTTTCACTACTTTACCTAGGGACCGTCGAAATGCATTTTGACATTAATTAAAGTAATCATACTTTTTTAAAGTGAAGCCGTTTCATTCATTCAGCGAGATCATATTTTTTTTCAGATATTTCTTATCAATGAATAAATGTTATTTTAAATAACGCTATCTTACTTTATAAAAGCTAAGTTGGAAATAAAAAGACTACTTTGAATAATGGTGCTGAAAAAGTAAAAAGTTTACTTTACTGCTTTTAAACAATTCATTAATTAACAAACTCCTGGATGAAAGAAACGAAGATGTATCTTAGTGAAACCTTCACAAAGAAGTAACAGACATTTTGTATGTATTTATAATCTATCTATATGTCGGTAAAATATATTAATACACTAGCGGACGCGCGCAGCTTCGCTTGCGTATTTAAGGGTGAATTCTAATAACCCATGAAACATGTGTTCAATGAAATATTTTTAAGAGTCTAAATTTCAAATTTTATAAAAATCGGTGGCGATTAAAAGATTTTTCCATACAAACTTTCAACCCCTTATTTGCACTCTTAGGGGGTGAATTCTAGAAAACCATGAAACATATGTTCAATTAAATATTTTTAAGAGTCTAAATATCAAATTTTATAAAAATCGGTGGCGATTTAAGAATTTTCCCATACAAACTTTCAACCCCTTATTTGCACCCTTAGGGGGTGAATTCTAGAAAACGATGAAACACGTGTTCAATTAAATACTTTTAAAAATCTAAATTTCAAATTTTATAAAAGTCGGTGCCGATTTAAATTTTTTTCCATACAAACTTTGAACCCCTATTTCACCCCTTTAGGGTTAAAATTTTTCAAAATCCCTTCTTAGTGGATGTCCAGATTACAAAAGTAAACATCTGTCCAAATTTAACGTTTCTACGCACAGCGGTTACGGCTGTGCGTGCGTCTTACCTCAGTCAGTGAGGACAAGTCCTTTTATATATATAGATAATAGTACATGTGAATCTATATACCTATATATTTATTTCTATTACTGAGTGACAGGTACTGTCCTTTGGTTTTTCTTGTTCTTTCTTTTTTCTTATGGGATTTCTTACGGGATCTAGTAAAGACGATATTTGACATTTTTTTTATTTATGTATTTACGAGTAAAACTGTTACACCCGTTTAGTTACTTATGTGTCAACTTATCAATAAATTGATCAAATCAACAATATTTAAAAATATTGTCTTAATTATTGAGTTTTTGAGTGAAGAGCGGCGCTGAATTCCGCCACTCAAATCCGAGGGAACTGAGTGTCCTAACATTAGGTTCCCTCTGCCTACCCTGCTGTTTTGCGGGATATTGCGTGAAGCTGATTTATTTCATTTATAATACCTATCCTACATAACATCACACTATCACAGTATAAACCAATTCATTACACCAAATATTCACGTCAGTCGGAGTCAGTGATGAGATTACCTCCTGTCAGGTGTCTACGCACTGCATCCAATTCAACTAATGCACTTAAATGGCATCTTGTAATTATGTTTCGAATTAACTCTTGGCCTAGGGAATGTTAATATAAATATGTTTGTGGCAATGTTGGATGTTATTGGAGGAGAAACTGTGACAAGATTGTGAGTTGGATTCCCACTCGAGGAATGAATTGTTTTTATTTCTTCGGCCTGGTAAGAATATAAGGCGCGGCGTTGAGTTACGCGACTCTATTTGCAATATCTCGAAAATTGGGCGGTAGGTAAGTGAGAAACAGAGAGAACATTAAATTCCCTCTGCCTATTCTGCGATTTGAGGAATATAGACTAAAGAAAAACCGACCGAAAAAATATTTTCAATACCTTTATAAATACGAAACACAAGTTAAATATTTTCACTAAATCGCAATCGTTCGAATAAACACCGGAAATGGAAGAATCGTCAACTTGACGTAATGAGCGTCAATGAACTCATCGATACAAGCCACGCAATTTCCGCGTGGACCAATAAAAATAACCCAAGTCTTAAAGTTTGTTGAACCATTTATTTCCCTTGTATATACAAGGTACCTAATAAATATTGAAATAGCTTCAGCTTCATTTATAACTTTAGATGATTATCTGAAGCGATCGTGGCATAAGGGCACAAGGGTGTGAATGTATAGCGACGGTTGTGGTGTTTAATATTTCAATTTCTTCGCTCTGGCACCAAACCAAAACCCTGGCGTTGAGTTCCGCCACTTAACACGCTATACCGAGAAAAATTCGGCGCATAGTGGGAAACGGAATGTCTTAATACAAGGTTCTCTCTGCCTATCCTGCTGCATGCGGGATACAGCGTGAAACTGATTTTTTATTTAATGATAACATTTGAGTATTATCACATCGGGTCATAAGATTTTACTTATCGACATTCATTTTATGTATTACGACAACCAATTTAACCAATTATCAGCAGTTTTGACTTTCTGCCACCCAGATATTCTAATGGATAGGAAACCATATCTCATTTAAAATTAAGATATAGTAGATAACTAATCTAATTATTGTCAATTAAACATTAATTGACATCTTTGAATGTGGCTGGCACGTCACTCAATTAATTCATTAATTCTTAATGTTGCGAATTAAATTATTGGCTTATCATTAATTTAATTCATTTTATTAAAATGTGAAATGCAAATATCACATTCAAAATATGTTTCTTTCTAATTAGTTCAATTGTACTATTTAATAGAAAGAAAAATTAAAATCGAACCTACTGTTTGTTCATTATATTTTAAGAACCATTAGCAACTTACGAGTTAAGTTAAGAAAAATAAAGAAACATTATTGAAACTGAACAGATGTAGGTAATAATCTTTTATTTAAGAAATATCTACAAAGAGTTATAAAATATAACTTCACATAAGTCACGAAATACATTTCATATTAAATTTTTATGATTCCGCTACAAAAATTATGGGTTATAATAGAAATATCGAACAACTTATGTGTACATTATATTTTAAAGGAATACGCTTATATCAGTAAGATGATAACCGTAAAACGGAATTTATAAACGACTTGTCGTAGATAACATCAATAAACGAAGCTAAAAATATAACATAAATATTTCTTATACATAGATAGATGTTTTGGAGGCCAGTGGTGGCGCAGGGGCACAAGTCTGTGACTGTAAGCGTGACTGGTCGTAGGTTCGATCCCCACTCGAGAAAGTGAAAATATTATTATTATTTATTGAAGTTTATATTTTCATTTCTTCGCTTTGGTGGAGAGACTAAGCGTGGCTTAAAACTACGTTCCCTCCGATGTTGCATAAATGTTCTTATCTTTTCATTGCGTTTTCATTAAGTTTCTACTTAATTTTTTCTGAGCTCCATGAGACCAAATAATTAAATATTTGTTATTAGTTGATACTTCATCATTCCGCATAATAATGTAACAGTTACATTTTTCCTTTGAGACACGGAACCCTAAAAATCCATTACACTACAGCACAAAGAACAATATGTATTGTTTACAACAGTTGTCTAACATCTAACAGTATTCTCATTTTGTTATTTTGATACTTGCTTTGAGTGTACTCTGTAAACTGAAGTACCGATACGGTTGATTAAATTTAAAACGTCCTTGAAATAATTGTATTAGTTTCAACCGAAGGTTTTAGAGAACACTTATGTACATCGTTGTATTGTTTATTCTAGATAGGGTTTAAGTTTCAAGTAACGTGTTGATTGAGAAACTTACTTACTTTTTGTAAGTAGGACCCAAATTTTTGCATTAATTTCCACTATTTTAGAATTTATAATTGAAATAACTATTATTTATAATTATTATTTGTAACATCACTAGTTTTAGTAGTTATATTTAGATAGCATGTTCAATGACGAAACTCAACGTTGCGAATTATAAAATTGATGCTTTAAAATTTATACCACAATAAAGAAACATTTCTATGTTACTAACATTTCTAAATAGTAAGTAAACAAAGCAAATTAAAAACAAAATAGAATGAACGGACGCAACGAAGTACACAGAGTAAAAAAACAAACAAAATTTCTTCATCAAAGAATGACTTTCTGAAACAAAGCTTCTGCAGCTGTTACAAAATATATAAATTGACAAAAACAAAATAATTAAAAGTAGAATAGAACTATAACAAACTATGAGACGGTGAGTTTTCGCACTTTTGAAGTCGACTTCATTTTATATTCTCAAAGTAATTTATTTTTCAGGACCAGATCCAGTGGGCTTTGAGAGAAATTACCTTTGAAATTTCCTTAGTCTCCTCTTTTATTCTTTTATAGCTAAAATTAAATATATTGTTTGTTCTAAACACTAGGACGAACATTTGGGAAATTTTTGTCAGAAAAGATAAGCAGAAATAAAAAAATTGTAGCATTTGAATGACTCTTTTGACTTCGTAAATACAAACATCGTTAATACAATTAAATTTGAGCATGTTTAGCATTGATTTATTTAGCTTCACGCTGTATCTCGCACAAAGAAGAAGAAGAGCAGGGAGTGAAACCTGGGAAAGTAGTGTTAAGACCCTCCTTCTTCTTCCTGGCATTAATCCCGGCTAACCAGGGTCTGCCTTCCTACTTAACCTACTCCACTTTGCACGATCTTTTGCGTCCTCGGTGGTTAGACCATTGGCTCTCATGTCCTGCATCACGACATCCAACCAGCGCTTCCTTGGGCGTCCGGGAGGTCGCGCCCCAGGGACTGGTATAGCAAGGCACTTGCGTCCGACATAGTTCTTAGGCCGGCGCGTAACGTGGCCAAACCATCTCAAGCGACGCTCTTGGAGCTTATCCGCTACGTCACGGACCCCAAGACTACCTCGAATGAATGTGTTGCGTATGCGGTCAGACCGCGTTACGCCGCACATCCACCTCAGCATCTTCATTTCCGTGACGTGAAGCTCCCGAGTGTGCCGAGATAGTGCTGGCCAACATTCGCTGCCGTATAAAAGAACTGGTCGGACGATGCTCTTGTATATCAGCCCCTTGAGCTTGGGCGGTATTCTGCGGTCGCAGACCACACCAGTGACCTCCCGCCATTTGGCCCAGGCAGCGCTTATCCGGCCATGGACATCGTGGTCGATGCCTCCAGACTCGTGCATGACAGATCCAAGGTACCTGAACTTCTCCGACTTAACGGCTGGCTCAGGACCTATAAGGATGGTGCTCGAGTCCCGGCTCCCGCAGACCATGTACTCTGTCTTCGACACATGTTTCGTGTTAAGACCACTTCGACCACTCACTTCGTGTTAAGACCCTCCGTTATGATAAAATTAAATTTAAATAAAACATTTGAATAAACCATATCCTTAATATTGAAGCTATAACCACAGTTCGAACACCATTCTAAGAAATAATCAATTTCAAGGTTACCAAACACGCAATCTGTATGTAAATAAATGTCAGACATTGATAGAAATCATAGTGACAAATCTCTCTCTCCTCTTTACACCACTCTGCATATTTCAATAAACTCCTCTATAAGATAAAAAGTAAAAATACCAGTATATATATAATGTAAAATTTAAATTAATGTCGTGGCATTTACTCGTACATTCATAATGATGCGGTCGTATTCTCTTAATAATGTACAACACAATGTACACACTGTATCAATATAATAATACTATTGAAGTTATTGATTCAATAATAAATCACTTAAACCGCTATGATTAACCTGTGACATTACTATTTGTTAACACTTCTTAAAAACTATGTGAACTAACGTAAGATATCCAAGAACACACTTAGTTTATTACACATGAGGTTGACGGAGAAAACCTAGTGTTAAGACACTCCGTTTCCCACGTACCACCCAAATTTTTGAGATATTGGGTGTTAAGTAGCGCAACTCATCGCCACGCTTTGTCTCATAAAGCGGGGATAATGGAAGTAATTAAAATATATTCATTAACCCGAGTGGGGATTGAACCCACAATCATCGACTTAAGAGTCAGATAAGAGAAAGAAAATTAAGATAATTGAAACAGTAATGTATTAACTGCAGCTCACACCAAAAAGCTACGCGCTATATATGTCCGTAGTTACCATTTACGCTCTCGGTACCGACTACGTAACGCCAGCGGATCTGGTGGTAGTAACTACTTTGAAATAATATATTATATACCTAAGTATACATCAATATTGAATTATTTATAAGCAAATAAAAGTTCAATCAATGAGTCATGTGATGTTAGAATCATGTTGGGAATAGTTTATTAATGTTGAGGAATTTAATCGTTTAGAGTTTATCTTTGCCTGTCAGTATCCTTCAGAACAGTGTTACAAATATATAGAGTGTATTATTTTTTAACTGATTTTAAAAAGGGGAGGTTAGGAATTCGACTGTATGTTTTTTTTTTCTTGTATGTATATGCAAATTCTCAATGTATGAGTAGAAAAAAAATGATTTCTTCAGTGGAATCTTAGCGATCCAGGTTGGTACTGCATGTTTTAGAGATCGTCTCATGTCATTTTATTTCACGTTGTTCTTCACATTTTTAGATACATTGGGAATTAAGTTAACACATTTTTTTTTGTATTTCAATTGAAAATTTGGTCTGCTTATTGTTCTAGTCCCATCATTTATTTGTTATTTTTGTCATCCATTTTTAAGGGATTAAATAAAAAATCTGTTTATAACGCATTGCATGTTGAGTGGCAGAATTTCGTATGTTTGGAAATCGAAGCCATATCGCGTTTACGAATCACAATTTTCAATTTATGTAATAACATAAAGTGTAATAAATAATTAATGTATGTGAAATAAATAAATAACTTATTTCATATACGTAATGAGTGTAATTTAATTTGTGTAACGTATAATAAGATGTTTATGACCATCTCATAGTTAATTTTTATATTGTATTTCATATAAACTGTTTATAGTATAAGGTGTGGTTAATTAACGTGCGGCGTGCAATATAGAGATAGTAGAACATAAAATTAATTTATTAATAAATTTATTAGATAGGTAATTTGTTCTAAAAAAACTATAATATATTTACTTGAAATGATAACGTCAAACTTAAAACCAAGTAAATATACTTATATTTTATTCTTTCTTTTGTTGGCATTTGAATCTATACATGGTGCGTATATATAAAAGGTGTTAAAGTTTTTATTTAAATCATCAACATCTCTAGATTCTCTATTTTGCTTCCGCTGTTCTGATTGACTGACAAACTATAAAGTAAAATTTTGTATATAGATAGCTAAGAGTGTGTAGGGGAGTATGAAGATAGAATTTCCCGGAATTATATTCTAGATATGATAGAATAAAAAAAAACCATACATCCATTCATCCATCTATTTTTAATCCATTACGTCTTATAGTTCACGCCAACAAAGTTTTAGTTGTTGCGACTTATATATACAAAGCCTTAACGTAAAGACCCGTGTCCATGGAACAAATTTAAGGATATAAAGATATCCAACATTTAGCTTCATAAATACAGAGAATAACACAACCAACTAATCAAACATTTTCAATTATAAACTACCACAAAATTTCATATAAAAAGAAAAAAGTCTTTTAATGAAACACACCCCCATTCCAAATTCACATTCACACACACAAACAATGCAATTTATCAAATCAACACCTTTTTATACGAGAAATTTCTATTTTAATGTAAATACTGAGTGTAATTCGCACCAAGCTTTGTGATAGCGAAAACAAAGTACAAAAAAGTCTCGACGACATCTGCAAATAGGGAAATTATGAAACCGCGGCGAAACGCCGTTCGTGTATTGTTCGTTCAGCTTTTGTTTAACCTTTCAGATTTTAATTGAAAAATCAAATGGGTTAGGTTTTCTAGGTCAATTAATTAATTTTAAGGCTTCTCTGCTTGTTTTACGTGTGGGCGTTGTTTTAGCCTGCTTGTATGGTTGTGGAAGAATATGTAATTTCTACCATTTATTTTCTTAATTTAATAAGTTATTAATTAAATAGATTTTTTTGTTAGTCCAGTAAGTAACCAGTAAAGATACTGCGCTCTCCATTATCCCATCATCCATATTCTCCGTCTTAAAGATATTGCGTGTTGAGTGTAAGAATATCATCCTCCGTTCGTCAGAAAAAATTAAGCTACTAAGCTTAAACAATCAAAAGATGCGAGCTCTAGTATTTACATGGTGTTTGTCACATTTTTGTGAAATACGTTGCGTCATCAAAACTTAAAGGATACTTCGCGTGGATATAGTATTATGAAGCTTGGCAACCAGTGAAAACTTAGAGTACAATAAAAAAAACAAATAAGATAATTTACGTTAGTTAAGTTAGGTAAGTTACATCTCCCCTTGATATAAAATCCTGAAATTGGTACGGAACCATCAGTGTCCGCACTTGACCATTTTCATTATCTTTACGTAACTTTATATATTTTGTAAAAGAGACAGATGTAGTGAAAAGTCATTCTGTTTGCCGTTGTTAAGATAAAGAGGCTACAATTTATATAACTAGGTCAAGGAAAGAGGTCGCCGTGGTACAGCGGCACAGGGGTGTGACTGTAACGAGACGGTTATGAGTTCGATTCCCACTCAGGGGAATGAATTATTATTTATTAATATTTTCATTTCTTCGTTCTTGCACCAAGGTAAAAAGTTCGTTCAGTTCCGCCACTCAATAAGCAATGCCTCGAAATATTCAGCGGAAAGCGGGGAACGGAGTGTCTTAACCCTAAGTTCCATTGTCTACCCTGATGTTTCCGAAATACTGCGCGAAGCTGATTAAATTTTAGGTCAAGGAAATATCTGCATTCCCGTCTATTTTAAATATAAATTACTCTTCAAAATTACAAAGTACAATAAAACAATAACTTGGCTACTTACTGTGAAAACTGTTATAATAAATACAAAACAGCACTTGAAACTCTCATACAATTGGACGCTGTTAGTTTTAAATGCTCTATTTGCCTCACGTTATAAAGAAAGTATATTGCGTATTATATACGAGATACAAATATCTTCAGTAAATAAAACCCATAAGACTAAAACAAACTAAGGTTGTGTTGTAATTTAGGAGCGGTTAGCGATCGCCTTTTTTGTAAGCGTGATGACTGGGTTCGATTCCTTATTCGGGGAAATTAATTGCTTTCATTTTCCCTCTTTGGTATGAAAAAGCCTAGACTGTTAAGTACCACTACTTAGAACGCAGTAGGAATTTAAATGTACCAAATTTGGAGTCGTCGGTAAAGTATACTAGTAAAAGAGTTTTTTCATTTCTTTAATTTTCTCTAAAATTGAGTGGTTAATATGATGTCTCATTTTTTTACATATTTGAGGCTTACCTCAAATATGTGAAAAAACGTACCCTTAGATATAAGATCGAATAGACTGCTAACGCCAGTCGCGTGCTTACCATAAGACGATACTGTAAATAGCTACTAGCTTGTCTAGCAAAGTGATTCTAAAATAGTTTGGTTTTTTTTCCTTTTGAGGTACAGTGCCCCAATAATAAAAAATATCAAAAGGTTCGATTATACGATTATATTATAATTACTACACAATTTACTATATCCAAGAAAGCTACAAAATAAAGAAACATATACTCGTATATACTATACAGAATTTTTTAGTGAAAATTTCGTCTTGCATAAGCATAAAATATAAATTTTACTTCAAGCACCACTCGCGTGTCTCTCAGCATTTCCGCGGGCCATTGCTCTTGAGAATATTATTGAAAGTCCACGATATTATACTATGTTCTATAACTGAAACATGTATATTTTACAAAAGGTATTTGTTTTAGATATTAAGTTTGTTTTCTAATGATATTGTGTAACAAAAATATTGATTTTATATATAAGTTTGATCATTAAAATCTTATAATCTTCGCTCCGGTGTCGAAGCAAAAGAACGGTGTTGTGTTTCGTCACTCAACACGCAATGTCTCCAGAGTTCCGTCGAAGAAAGTAGAGAGTGGAGTGTTTGAGACCACTTTTCATTCTCTCGCTCTGGTAACGAGACAAAGCGCGACATTAAGTCGCGTTGCTCAACACGCAATACTTTAAGAATTCTGCGGAAAGTGGGGAACGGAGTGTCTTAACACTTGAATACCATTTTCCCTCTGCGTACCGTGCTATGTGCGGTATTCAACGTGAAGCTTAAAAAAATAACAAAATATTTTCCCTATCTATTTAAAAGATACAGCGTGAAGCTAAAAAAATATTTAAAAAATACACGATTTTTATTAACCTTGTGGCACACGCTGACGGTTAGGGTAAAGTTGTAGTCAGCGTTCGGTCTCTTCGCAAACACTAACTCAGCCACTTCTGTAAAACTTAGTAAGGCATACATACTTACGTGATTTCGTAGTGTTTACCTTTTACGAAAAAGGATCCAACTTTTTCCATTTAAATATTAATAAAGGTTTTTTTTCATAAGTAGCATCTTTTGTTTACTTTATACCATAGTGTATGGAAATATAAAGTACAAAGCTATAATTACAATATGTGACAATATATATTATGCAAAATTGTGAACATTCATGTTAAATTACCATAGGCAGCGAGAACATAGAGTCTAAACGTAGCATTCTCTATTTTCTGCCGGAACTAAAATATCATTTGTTGAGTGGCGGAACTCAACGCCGCGCTTGGTCTTACCAGAGCTCTCATTGAATTCATTAAATTAGAAACCAACCAACCTATATCCTATATCACAGAAAAATACTGACTGTATAAGTTCACACGATTGGTGATTTTATTTTTTCTTACATTGCTGCAAAACACGAGTTGCCATTTCCAACTTCCCTTGTGTGCACTTTATGAAATAAAATGCTAAATCCCTTTTTCCGTTCCCGTAGCAAGTTCGGGAAATCGTCTCTTAGTGTTCCCGATACTCTTCAAGGAACCTAAAATTTATACGTGCAAAAGCTAGGTTTGTTAAAAACTTTGTAGTTCAATTTTTTATTATCGACTCAAAAAATATATTTTTTATCTTTTTTCGAAGGTCACGCACATGCCATATATAAAAACCCCGAAAAAGCAAGCAACCTTTTTTAAGTTCATATAGGTAAATATTGGATATTCTATATTTTTTTACTTTTTCAGCAGGGTAGGCAGAGGGAACCTAGTGTAAAGACTCCGTTCCCTATTTTCCGCCAAATTCTGGTTGCATTGCGCGTTGAACGGAACTCAACACTTCGCCTAGACACCAGAATGAAAAAATGAAAATATAAAATTAAATAAATATTTTATTTCCTCAAGTGGGCATCGAACCCACAACCAGTCGCATTTACGGTCATTCACTTGTGCCCCTACTAAAAATAGTAGATTGAATAATTAAAAAAAAATATTTAAAAATAGTTTAGCTTATACGAACAGTTACAGCTTGTAAAGCAAATAATAGTATAAGCTACGATTGACTCAATATCGACTATTGATTAACGACGTATACGAATGCCTTTGCCAAAAATAAATACGTATTGCTCTGCCAGTTACTAGAATATTTAAGTGACTATGATCAAAATATCTCAAAATACAATATTGATTTAATCGTATGTATAGAGAAAATATTATATTTTTTTTAGTACCAGAGGGAACCTAGTATATAAGACACTGCGTTCCCCATTTTCCACTGATTTCGGGGGCCATTGCGTATTGATAAGCGGAACCCAACGCTGCGTTATGTCATCAAGCTAATAAAATTAAACATTATCGGTAAATTAAATTAATAAAATAATTGTGACATTTTAAACGTTTTTTTAATCATGTGTTATTTTTGTTGTTTTACAATGGCGTTGCACAAATAAAGATCGAGAAGTATTATTATTTTGTCGTTGTAGATCTCAAAGTTCTCATTGTAAGTGCTCTCCAATCGTGCTCGACCGATTCTTGAGCCTTTCCAAGAAAGAAAATCTTGTTCCATAATTAATATTATTGATGTTTTTATTTCTATTTTTAAATGAGTGCTGCGTTATGTCATCAAGCTAATAAAATTAAACATTATCGGTAAATTAAATTAATAAAATAATTGTGACATTTTAAACGTTTTTTTAATCATGTGTTATTTTTGTTGTTTTACAATGGCGTTGCACAAATAAAGATCGAGAAGTATTATTATTTTGTCGTTGTAGATCTCAAAGTTCTCATTGTAAGTGCTCTCCAATCGTGCTCGACCGATTCTTGAGCCTTTCCAAGAAAGAAAATCTTGTTCCATAATTAATATTATTGATGTTTTTATTTCTATTTTTAAATGAGTGCTTGCATTATGGTTCATAAAAAAACCAGACAGGAAAGGTTTAAATTAAATATATTTTAGTACAATTTTACCAAAAACAAAACCTATTTCGAAGTTTAATTACTTAAAGTATACTTAACTTTATTAGTGGTTCCAACTAGGATTAAGTTACTTTCAGTGCCTACTTTTTATTTTGCTTATCTGTAATTAATTAGGGTTGAATTTCTTTTTAAAATTTCTTATCTTTATTTCACTTAATATGCATAGCATGAAATTGAAATATATTTTAATGATATCGATGTGACCTACACTTCCAGTCAGAATAACGTCGGCCACATGTTGAAGCAAGCTACTTTAATATATTAATATTTTATTTTTTTTTATCATCGACAAGGATTTTTTTATCAACAAAAGGAAGACCGGAGTGCTTATAAATGTTTTGTTTTTTTTAATACTAATATTACGGTGGTTGTCCTTAATATTTTTAAATTTCATTGTTATATAAATCTTTAAATAATATATTTAATGTTAATTCACACTATTTTAAATTGAATATCAATAAAAATATTCACAGTTATTTAAACCTAAGTTAAGACACTCCGTTCCCCACTTTCTACAACGAGGACATGAAAATAAATATAATCATTCTGTGAGTTAGGATCGAACGAAAAAAAGTACTAAAAAATAAAATATACATTCTCACTCCATATAAAAACATATTTTTTTATTCTAAAATGTCAAAAATTGAATGGAAATGTCGAGGCGAGGTCTACATCCCTTTGACACTTATTCTAAGCATTAAGTAAGCTCTTAACAAGAGCTCAGTGGTCTGTTAAATTGTGATAGAACATTTATTAGCGGTCTAGAAACAACTGTGTTAAGTGTAATTGCTTTGGGAGAATTGGTTTGTAAATTTTAATAAGTTGGAATATCTTTTTTTGGTGTTTTTATTATTTATATTCGTAGAGATATAGGTATATGGTTTTAAAAGCAAGAAGCTATATAAAATAGTAACTCTTGTCACAATACAAATGCGTTGAGAATTAGACGCAAATGGACGAACAAGAGTGTCTTTATCCTCTACGTACTATGCTATGTACAGAATACAGCTTAAAACAAAAAAAATGTCTTAATGAGAACGGAGTATCATAGCACTAGATTCCCAGGCTACGTCTGCGTGAAACTAAAAAAAGCTAATAATCGCAAAAATTAAAAGTAATCAATCAAGCTTAGAGTTTCTTCAATCTCACACACACACAATGTGCTGTACAATTTTATACAACTTAAGACATTTCTTCAAGATTTATTCTCAGAGTCGTTGCATTTCCAACGTTTTATATTACAAAAATAAACGGTAGAACGAATACAGTCCGTTTGATACTGAATTCCTTTTCGTGTCATACTTTTTGCTGTAACACATGTACGTTCGATATTCGTTACACATTTTGATGTTTTAGTATTTTTTTACTGTGTATTTTTTTTTTTTTGGAAAATTTTCTCTGTTTAGAAAAAAAGAAGAAATGTAAAATAGTTGCACCCTGTATTCCGTATATAGTAGGGTGGAGAGATGGAACCTAAGTTAAGTTCTCTCTAAGAGTTTTAAGTTCTCTCCGTTTCTCACTTTTCGCCGAAGGTGATGAAATAAATTATAGAGTAATGTTATTATATCAATATGTATACCTACCTATCTTGAAGTGAATTACAGTGGAATTTCCAATAAGTAAAAATATATGAATATATATATAGATACCTAAAGTAAATTTGTCACACAATTTGTCGACAATGCAAAATAAATTGCAAAGGAGGTTTGCCAGCTTGCTTCGATCGTCAAACACTAATCGAATCGTTTTTTTTTTGTAAAAAATTAAACAATTTGGAGCAAAATAATGTAAGATTTTATAGTATTGAATATTCGGTTTTCTTTTCCATATACAACTGCTAAATAAATTATAAAAATCATATATATACATTTTTTATAACTTCACGCTGCACCTTTCAAATAGCAGGTTAGGAAGAGGTAACTTAATGTTATGACACTCGATTTTCCATCTTCTGGTAAATTTTCTAGACATTGCTATTGACTTTGATAGCAAGTATAAAAATGTCTCGCTTTGTTATGGTACCAAAGCGAGGAAATCAAAATTATTAATACTTCCGAGTGGGATCCCACCGGTTCACTACATCCTGGATTATAAAAAAAATCGGAAAAATTGTATGGGGAAACTTTTCGTAGGACAAAAATTTCATTTCTATACTAATAATCCATACTTAATCCAAACGTCAGTTCTAGAAAACGATCAAACGGTCGCTCGTCGTCGTAAAATCGTTCGGCGGCAACTTATTGGAGCGAGTTTATTGCTCGTCGTGTCACGCCTGATCCCTCATAAAAATATGTACAACATGGATATTGTAAAAAATATGAGAATCTTAAGTGACCGAATGCTGGGACAAGGGACTTTTTTTAGTTTTCCATACAAATTCTATGGAAATAGAGTAGGATATTGATTAGAACGGGGTGTGAATGTAAAGCGTGTTTGGTATTCATTGACCTGACCTTTTTAGGTTCACGTTTATTGTTTTAAAACGTAACTGGAATAAACCTTTAATTAACAAAGTATTAGAGAAGTATCGTATACAATGTTTGATTTATATATTTTCTTGCTGTTGCTGATACTGTAAAAAATATTTTTTTATTAATTCTCGCTCCGGTAACGAGGGAAATCGCGGCGTTGAATTCCGCTACTTAACATGCAACGCCTCTAGAATTTGGCAGAAAGTGAGGAATGGAAGTGTTGTAATGAAAACGGTATGTCTTAACACTAGGTTCCCAGATTATCTCAATTATAAAAGTATTGCAAGTATACAATATTTCTCAACAAGTTATTTAAATAATGTTTTTCTAATCCAATTTTAATAACATTGGCAAACAGCTGACAGGACATACAACTGAAAGAATACAAATACAAGACTGCGAAACGAATTTCGTAAATAATTCTAGCCGTTTAGACTAGTTCATAGCCTAAAGTAGTGAAATCATACGGAAAGTTGTTTTAGGAGCTACCGCCAGTAAAAATAACTTCTACTAGCAAGACTAGCGGTATATTGTGCCATGAAATCCAAATAGTGCAATGAATATATTTTAGTCTCATTGCGCCCTAACAAGACATGTGCAAATTTTCAAGCAAATTACAACCCGATTTTTTTATTATAAATTCAGCACAAAGTAATAAGTGTGTGTGTGTGTGTGTGTGTAATTAATTCACTCCAGTTTTTTTTAAACACATATATTTAAAAAAATATATTTAATTTAAAAAACAACAGAAGATCTCTATATTTCTCTTTTAGCGTAATTAGCAGAGGATATGTAGTATTAAGATACGTCATTTTTTTCTTTTCACTCAATCGAGACATTGTGAGTTTCATTTTAGTTCCTTTTCTTGTACGTAGTAGGCACAGGGTAGGCAGAACGCTAAGAACCTAGTGCTAAGACACTCCTACGTTCCTCATTTTCCGTCGAGTTGTTGAGGCGTTGTGTGTTGAGTGGCGGAATTTAACGCCGAATTGAACCCAAAAAATCACGCTTACGGACATTGCGCCGCTACCTCTAAACTGATTTAATTTTAATATATTTGTTTAACGTAAAACAAAACTTCTAATAACCAGCGAACATATAAAAAATATTCACCCGTATGTTTCCAACAAACGGTGTTCCCAGAGGGTGGCGCGTCCGGCGAAGCATTCGGTAAATATTTGAGCGATTCACATTTTACAATTTACACCCTTCCTGGGAAGAGTTGCGCGTTATATCAAATAGAATGGAATTTTGTAATTAGAAATATACTATCGGTATGAGTTGGTGAAATTGTTTAACGTGTTGATGTTTTGTTTATTTGAAATGTTTTTTCTTTCTTTGTAAAAATATATGAATTTTCTTACGGTGAAATATTATAAACAAAATTATAGATACGCCTTATAGGCGGACAGTTAGGACAATGTATGACTGTGAACGTGACAGTTGTAGATTCGATTGCCACTAGGAGAAATGAATTATTTGATGTACTCACTCTGGTAATAAAACAAGGCGTGGAATTGAGGTGACTCATCACGCAAAGCTTAAAAAATAAAGTTGAGAACGGATTGCCTTAACAACAAGTTCTCTTTGCCTACCCTGCTATAGGATATATATAGCACAATATTCTCGGTTTAATAAGATAAATTTCTGCAATTCAGATCTCAATGTTAATGTAATTGGGTGAAATTGAGAGAGTTTAAACACCAAGCTATCACTGCCTACGTGAACCTAAAAATAAAATCTCTGCATACAATTTGCAGCATAACACAATTTGCTTCATATTACGTCAAGTCAATCCATTAAGCTCGCTAAAGAAAAATAACTATACAAAATTTACTGCAAAATTGTTCGTACCATATCAAAGTTTACTTGTAAATTTGTTTAGCTTCGAAGTCTTCGTAAATTGTAACACGCGATTGACGCGAGAGCAAACTAATACCGGTGCTGTAATTTGATTAAATTCCTACAACTTTAACGTGTAAAGTAATGGAATAGGCCAAATTGATTCCGACAAGCTAAATAATGATCTAAAAACAAATCTGAATTTGTTAGCCTTTATGTTTAGTGGGTATGTTATTTTGTATTAGTTTTTAGAGGATTTTTGGTTAAAAAGTACTGCTGTATTTTTCAAGACATTGTGAGTTGAGGGACGGAACTTAACCCCACGCTATGTCTTATTACCAGAGCGAGGGAATGCAAGCGAGTTTCCATCGTATTTATGTTATACATGTTCTTCTATGATAGTACACACAGCTAGGCAAGTTCGACACCCTGCTCCAATTTATTCGTAAGCCGCATTAAACATAAGCCAGCGTTTTATGTTGATTACTTTCGGGGTATTAAAATCGAATAAATTATTCAAAATTCTGGTTGCCATCGGAAAATTTAGCTTTGACAATGTTTCGTATAACTTTAAAACGTAGTAACATATTGTTTATTTGATACATAAATGTAAGTTATATAAAGATTTTCGATTTAGAGTCATTTTACCCCGCATTGCAGGGTAGACAAAATGAAGATATAATCTCTATAATTTACTGAAAAATTAAAACAATTTAAATATAACAGTTTCTCCAAGTGGGGATTGAACTCACAACCATCACTCTTACAGTGAAATGATATCACAATGTGTCTTCTTTAAATTCAAGAATTAGAATTGTAAAATAGTAATATTTACTTTCTCGATTCAAACTTTTAGCACTTAAAAACAAATAACTTACACCTTTTTAAAATTTGAATATTGAAGTATGGATTACAGTTTTCTTGATATAAGTTATATGACTAATAATATCAAAGGAATAAATAATTTTGTAATAATACTATGCCCCCTAAATGGAGCAGAGGGCTGCCAGAGGGCTTCGCCAGCTCGATTGGTTTTCTTAGCTTTGCAGTTCAACTCGCTCCAAGTCTTTCTTATGGTTTTCTTTCGCTATCCTTGGAGATTTCAGTAGTTCTAGGGCTTGCTTTGAAATTTGATTAGGAGAACTACTAATCCAGTTCCATTTATGGAGCTTAGCAAGTGTCAAACAGGGAACCTCTGATTGTTTTGGGGAATTTAAAACTAGCGTGTGATAATTGATGCCTTAGAAATGTGATGCTGGAAGCGCTTATTGAGAACTAAATGGTACACGCAATATCTCATTTGAAATATAGCATAAAGCCACAACTAACACGAACTTTTTGCATATCCTTCCGTTTGAACAAAAAAAAAACAATTTCCATCGAAATGTTAATTATTCAAATCACACTCGAGGTCTATCTATAGTAATTGAAATGCACTAAACTCGATGGTAATCTTGACTCGCATAAATCACTTTAGAGCCGACCAATGACGTCATTATCAGTGCGGCTACACTCCGACCGCTAGTTCTGATTTATTAGAAAACTTTCTATCTGTTTCTGTATAGTTCCGTTTATGGATGGCAGCATTGAGTTAGTTTTAATTTGTTTTTGACACCTTTGAAGGGTTCCGTGTATATTAATGTCAGAGGTGAATAGAATTGTATTTTTTTTATATTTTGTCTATAAATATGATGAATTGGGGATAGTTATGGCGCAGGGCATAAGTCGGTAATAGCTAGAGGTTGTGGGTTCGATTTCCACTGGAAGAAATAAAATACTTAATGTTGTCATTTCTTCGTTCTGGTTACGATATAACGAGTGACCTCCATTTCTGCCAATCAATACGCAATGATGGAGTGCCTTCTTACCAGAGCGTGAAAATTTCCTCCAGTGACAATCAAACCCACCACCTATCGCGCGCTTGTACCCCGCATCTACTGAACTTCATGCATTTTTCATACGCGATATTATAGATTTATCACTGTCTCTTTTACATAGTAGAAAGATATATAATTTAGAATATACTACGTACCTATAACTACATATATAGTTATATGTATAATGTTTAGTGATTTACGTTAGGTGTCAATGCGATTAGCATGGAGGAGCCGCGGCCGGGCGGGCGCATTTCAATTACTATGCCCGAGTGTTGCCTCTTGAATAATGCATGGGAGAACTTTGATTGAAACGTTCCGGCCGATGTTGCCCTTAATTCCTACTTGTTTGATCGCTTGTGGCCACTTTGCTCGTGATTATCGTTTAAATGATATACCTATCCTATAAATTATGTTTAATATGGTCATTTGGGATTTTTGTTTATTGGTTAATGAAGGCCCCCAAACATGGGTTTAACTTAAACTTTGTTATTTTATAGACAAGTTATATGTTTTTTTTTACATTAATTGTAGCAAATGCGTTATTTTGATGTATAGGCTATATTACAATAAAGTTTCATCTAAATTCGTTCAGTAGTTTTTGCGTGAAAGTGAAAGAAACATTCATACTCACAAACTTACAGATTTATAATATTATAGTAAGATAGAATAGGAATTATATATTTAGGTATTTATAAATTCAAAGTAGTCTATATTATTTAGCAGTAATGATTAAGAAACACACATATAGAGACAAATAATTAAAAAAAAAAAGGAATTTAAAACTTGAAGAAAAACAACAAGTACTAATAAGTGGTAAATTAAAACACAATTAAAACCTAACTAAAACTCTAACTAAATTCCATAGTATATCCCAGAATCCACGTTTAAAGCGCTGCAGAAGATAGGAAAGGTTCCAAAGGAAACGGAAGTGCCGCCGGATGCGGAGAGGCGGCGGCAAATACGCCATCCTGTTGATGTTAACAACCTCCGAGATTTAAAATTAACTGACAGTTCTTTTTTGTACATGTTTTCAAATATATCCACAATAGTGGATATGTTTCCATGATATATTAGATGATTCATAAGTAAACAGCCTAAGCATTTGCTGAACATTGATTGAGCACTACTATTTTTTATAGTATTTTCCCTAAGCGGAGAACTCTCCGTGATACATTTTCCGCCAGAGTTCAAGACATTGCGTGGTGGTGTGAATATAAGAAAAATTAACTTAAACTATTCCTTTATATGCAAACTGTTAATAAACAATTGTCAATTTAAATCTCATTAAAACTTATTGATCATACATTTTAAAAAAAATTAAATAATGCCTTAATATGATAATATGTAAAGCTTATCTAGTATGACAATTGTGTGGACTTTACCTAAGGTAAATAATGAAAAAAATATATTATAAACCTAATAATTATTTTACTTTAATTTAATTATAATTATTTGCGTTTCACAGCACACGATTTTGTTTTTCCATTATAATCTCACGTGTACCTTATCTTTTTTAATTTTCAATCAACATTTTTCGACCCTATAACCGTTACAGAGCCTATCTGAAAATTTCAATTTGCCTAAATATTAACACTCACCCATACAACGCTGTTTACGTGTAACGTGACTACTCGAAGTTTGATATTTAAATATATATAAAAAATACATTCTTCTATAATTTTGCGTGACCAGTGGAAAGTGGGGAACAGAAGTATAGCAATGGGAACGAAATGTCTTAACACTAGGCTCCCACGTTCCCTCTGCTTACCCATCTATGTGCAGTACAGAAGGTGAAGCTAAAATATATGTGTGTCATATGCTTCGCCCAAACATGCATACATAACATACCACCTTTTTTTCTCTCTCAAACAGTTATATTTAGACGACAACGAAAAACGAAAACGAAAATTAACGAAATTATTCGTAATTTACACATTTCTTCGGGTGGTATTCGCATCCGCTTTCACTCTACACAGATACCTCCCCCATTCTACTTCAGTAAACCTGTGAAAGACATAAAAAAATAAATAAAATTAAATACAAAACTGTACGACAAATAAAAAGTAGTCGAGTTACACAAAATACATGTACTGTAATGGTTTCACATTCGGGGATTGAGGGAGTATTGTAATGAGATTTGTTTATACTTAATTTAACATTTCTTATTGCTTTTATAATAAAACATAAGTTTAATAGTAATATTATACATTTTCTTTATACAATTATTCTGTCTAGACATCAAATTACGAGTGTAAATTACTTAAAAGTACTTAGTGTAAGTAGTTACTTAGTTTATTCTCTAACAAATTAAAATAATTAACTTCACACATGGTTATAAAGGCTGCTCTTTGAGCTTTTAAAGGTAGAATATATTGCTATTATCGAACGATTTGCAATGTATTTTACGAATAATTTTGTTAAAATATCGAGTTAAAGTTGACCAAATTTACAATTTTTATTTTTCGGAAGTATGGTTATAGTTAAATTAATTTAGAAGCTGTTTAAATTAATTTAACTATAACCATACATTAAATTATGTTAAGGTCATCATGACGCCGGGGCACAAGCGTGCAACTGTTAAGGCAGCGGTTGTGGGTTCGATTCTTAACCTTTAAGTATGGACGTCGGGTCTGACAGACCAGACAGTTCTACGAATTCTACAAATCGGCCACTTCTCGGTGACCTCCGCCACTGAGTCGCTCAGTACCTTTCGTATTAATGACAAAATGAATGTAGATAGCAGTGGTTGTGTCTCTGGGTTCAAAACACGTGTGTATTTAGCTTTCTAAACGGGGCCTGGGTCTGTCAGACCCGACGTCCATGTTTCCCATACATGAATGATTTCAAAACGCCATATATTTTAATAATATTACAAAATATACTTTAATATTTTAATTGTATTATTTGTATTCAAATGTTTTTATTGTTATATATCATATATTATTTTGCATTGTTTGTTATATATTTTAGTAATATAAATATTATTTACCTAAAAAAGATTCAATTTTTTTAGTTTTTATGATAAAATGGAAAAAAATTATCGACCTAGCACGTCAGGGACAAAAATATCGGTACTTTATAATCAACATCAAACAAAAGAATTGGACGACGACATTTTATAAAGAAAATAGCACTTTATCAAATAAAAAGACGCGTTTCGTGTACTAAACTACTCTAAGAATTGAGAATGACTTTGACGTTTCGCGATCTGATCTATCATTTATTGAACATGAAGCTAAAAAAATAGTTTTGGGTTCTTGAAAAACATATATACTTTGCCCCCAAAAGATATATAGAAAGACAACACATACTTATGTTGACTGCAATCGTCTTGTTAGCCAACAATGTTGAAAGCCATTGTGTATCGATGTTCAATTGTACCTTATCTTGAGGTGTTGTCAAATTTTTTATTTTATAACATAAGTTGTAATTTCTTTATTTTTTTTATTTTTTAGACTTTATATTTTGTTAAAAAAATATTTATTTTATTATCTGTCTTTTTTTTATAGTATTATTTTCTTAAGAGTCATTTCATGTGGCCAAAGACTGAAATTGTGACTTTAAGTTACTTAAATCGTTATGGTGCGTAAACTTTAATAAAAAGCGATTTTATTTATATTGATTCTGTTTAATTTGAGGCTATTCATGTAAACTAAAACATAAAATTGTCTTCTTCCTTTAAAAAACAGCCGGAATATGACCAATAAATACACTGGTCTGACAGACCCGACGTCCATATGTATGTTATAAAAAATTCACGTCCATAGTTAAAGGTTAACCGGGGGAATGAAATATTTAATATTTTTATTTCCTCGTTCTGGTTAACAAGACAAAGTGTGACGTTGGGTTTCACTCGAAAATGTTCTATCACGCCATATTTCCTATGAGGCAGGGTAGATTGTGAAAAAAATGTGTGTATGTATATTGCGTCGTTCGTTAATTTTGCCAAAGGAATGAAATTAAATAAAATTCCTCCGAGTTGTGATCGTACCCACAACCATCACGCTTACAATCAGCCGGTGTTTTATTGTGCCACATTGGTCTATTATCATAAATATACCTTAAATATAAGTAGGTACGTAAGCCATTTAAGATACGGCAATTAGTGAATTAGCAAAAATCACATACATAAAACGATTTGAAATAAAATTATGCCTAATTAGGGATTTTTAAGGATTTATCTATCGCTGAAAATGAGCGGTAAATTGACTTAATAATATTTTCAATTTATTTCAATTTTGTTAACGTATATAACAACCAGATATTTGATTAAAGTATAATAATATTATTTCTATATTAAAAAATAGAACAAAATACTTTAAATATTTAATTTACGAGTACTTTTGCACAATTTTAACATTTTTCAGTTTGGTATATATTATGGCTATAAGTTAACTTCGCTTAAAAGATCTGCCACCGAATAACCTGCAGAAATACTGCTACCCGCTCTGAATTTATGGTGCCTATATAGTACCTACAAAGTGAATTTATTATCTTTTAATATAAAAAAGGCAATTGAATACGAGAATTCTATTAAAATAAGACCTTTAAGATAATGAGTATCCTACACCAAAACGCGGCGTTGAGTTCCACCATTCACAACGTAATATCTCAAAAATTCATATTGCCAAAATTTAAAAACTAAGCAGAATTTTAATTTAGGTACGAATATTAAATACTTTTTATCTATAAAACAAGCCTGACAATTATTTTTAAATATCATAAATAATCTTAATAATATTGGAAGAGCACTAATGAAAATTCCTTTCAGTACTACCTAACCAAACACTGATTAGTTTTTAGAGGGTAGGTTATACGCAATAAATATATGTGATTAACATCCCAATAGATAATATCGGGGGTGGAAATGCGCCCGGATGACAAATAAATCACGTAACGCTATATTTATTGGGCACCGCTAATCTCTAGTAAATTAGCTCTCATACTCGATACAGGAAATTAGCTATATCCGTAGTAGTGAGATTGTTGAATTATTAATAAAATTTTATTTGAAAAATGGTATAGTTAATTTGTTAATGTGTTTTTAATGATAGTGAGTTCAAATCTATGTCTATTATTGATTTAATAGAAGTGAGGCGTTAAGTTATAATAGTACAAATAATATATCCTGAATAGATATGAAAAGAGCTAGTGCTTTTTCAATTATTCTCAGATTATTATTAACTGTGAGGTGTAAGGACTGTTTTGATTTTTTGTAATAATAAAATTTTCAACGACAATTTTATGCATCAATTGTTCTTTTTAATCAATGAAACTTTTTCATCTATTTTGTTTGTTTTTTTTTATTAATGAACATTAAAAAGTAGTTTATATAAATTTTTGTTTGTGTTTTTATTGATGGTATATTATTCTTACCACAAATTGATTGATTATCTAGAAAATCAAAAAGCTAAAACCAAATATCCAAAAAATGTATGCCATTAAAAACAAAAAGAAATACGAAAAATATGTCACTATAATAATATAACTAAAAAAACTATGATTCAATTGTATACAAAAAAAGTAAACCTTAAATAAAATTCTAATAATAAATCCATATATTTTTTTTTAAACTAAATTAATTAAAACATTTTAAGATCAGCGCCATCTACCGCCAATAACTGGAACTACAACACAAACATGCGTATAAATTGCTTTAGAGGTTCATTGTCAGCATCAGTTTAGCTTTAGAACAACTAGATGTATTTACTTATCGCATTCCTTGCTAGTATCATAAATCAACACAATGTTAGCATCATACATAATTTATTTGGGACCTTGATTTCTGCTTAACACGGCACTAAATAAGTAAAACACCGGACCCTTTTGTTAAACGCTGATGTTGCTTGGAAAAAAGTTTTTAAAGAAATAGTGGAGTTATATGAATACATGTATGCTTTTAAATTTATAGATATAAGCAGATATATATAAAAATAAATATATTCATAAATTTACATGTAAAATTAAGATAATAATAGAAGTAAGGGAAACATAATATTTATAATACTAATTAATAGTTTCCTTTTTTTGCGGTTTCAGTTGTCTAATGTTTTAAAGCGACGTGGAAAATTTATGTACCTAAATTGAAAAGTAAAAAACAGAGTATGAGACTGTTACTAGACTTGTAAGATATGGGAGATGTATGAAAATTAAAAATAATTTGAAACAAGGTACTCTATTAGTTTGATATAATTTGAAAAAAAAGAAAAAAAGACAATATTTTGACTTCTTATAGTTCAAAGTTGCAACGATGACTGTTGTATACGTGTATGTATTTTCAATAGATATGTATTACAAATATAATTAAATCATAACATAACGTTTTCAATTAATTTACTACATAAACGAACATTGTGATATCAATTAAGCTTCTAGTTTCGCAACAACATAATATAACGATGGTCTAAATGTTAAATTTTAGTTTTTTCATTATTTATGAAAATGTTGTTACTTTAAATATTAATTGAATTGAAATATTAAATGGTATATTACGTTAAAATAAGAAATAAAAATAAACAATAATTATGCTTTAATTTGTACAATGCTCTTCTACATATACGTATAAGGATACGAAGTAAGGAAATGTAATAAGGAATTTATAAACCGAGGTCCAACTATCTACTAGCCAGTTTTCTTCTTTTTAATCTTAAGGAAA
This sequence comes from Heliconius numata, assembly GCA_016802625.1. Taxonomy (NCBI): domain Eukaryota; kingdom Metazoa; phylum Arthropoda; class Insecta; order Lepidoptera; family Nymphalidae; genus Heliconius; species Heliconius numata. The sequence continues at coordinate 186,656 of JAEBDU010013495.1, read as the reverse complement.
AAAGAAACTATTTAAATTACTTATATATTAAATATTAGCTTAAGAGGTGGTTGTAAATTTGATATCTATACACTTGAATGAATTTAATTTTCCCACTCTGGTGGTGTTCGCTTCGCTTCCATTCAACAAGTAATGACTCGGAATTATCCGGGCATCGTGGTAGAGTATCATAGCACTAGGCCTCTTGCATCAACTTCATATTCATCAATGTAAAAAATATTATAAAGACTTGTCAACTATATAGTATTCCTATTTAAATATACATAGTATAATTTTCTTATTTTTTCAGCAATTTATATAACATTCTCACAAACAAATTTACTTATGTAAGTCTTTAGTATACAAAAACTAACAAGAAAGTAACATTGGATTAAGTCAATAAGCTTGCTTTGTAGCTAACAGGTATTACTCCTTGCATTTGCGATGTCATGTCGTCTTACTCTTAGTCGTTACTAAAGTGCTACGCGACGCTACGAAATTGCTACGGGGAGTAAACATTTCGTTATTTAGCTATATTATTTTGAAGAAACATTGTATTCATTTTGCTCTTTGTTTCTCCTTACATTATAAAGATACTTTTAGGTAACAAGACATAGCACGACGTTAAGTTCCGCCACTCAATTCGCAATGCCTCCAGAAATCGGCGAAAAGTGGTAAAATAAAGTGTCGTAATGGAAACTGAGTATCTTAACACTAGGTTCCCTCTGTTTCCCCGGCTATGCGCGGGATACAACGTAAACGAAAAAAACTATAGAAATCACATTGAAAATAAAATAAATCATTCGACACGATCTTTCCAATGATCAAATGAAAAGAAAGGCTTGTAGAAGTAATTGATATGTCCCCTTATCGATTTCTCCTGAACGTGCCCTATCTTAATTACTATCTTAAATTGATGTCCTTTATCCGGACTAATCTCAGCTTAGCACTACTTATGTCTAAGCTGTGTTTATGACCTTTTAATTTCTGATTTTACTCTTGTTGTTCATTTACATTGTGTAGAAATAATCGTTTTGTCGATTACCGCGTGTAGCAGGGTAGGCAGAGGGAACCTGGGGAAATAGCGTTAAGTCACTCCGTCCCCATTAAGACACTTCCTTTCTCCACTTTTAGTTGAATTCTGTAGACTTTATATATTGAGTGGCGGAAATCAACGCCGCACTTTGCCTTCTTTGCCAGAGAAGAAATTGAAAATATTAAATATTTCATTCCCCCGTGTGGAAATCGAACCCCGTTTATTAAAATATTATAGAAATATTATTTCTTTATTTATATAAACGCTTACATATATATATAATCTCAAAAACCAATCTAAAGGCAAAGTATTCAATATTCACATTTCATTCCCAAACTCCCTATCCAGGGTCAATTAACATAACGTTGGTAGCAAACAAAGGCGTATAATTGGTATCTATACTTTGTACTTGAAGCTATGGCCGAATTAACCCGGTACCGCAGGCGAGTCAAGGATCCTTGGTAGGAGAGCCCAACCGTACTTTAGGTCATAGAGTAACTTTTGTTGTGAAACAGAATGCTTTATTATTTTCTTTACACTTTTATGTTGTTTATGACTTTGTTGTTTTTACTAATATGATGTCAAATACGATATGCTTAGCAAATTAATTTAATTTAATCATTTATATTTTGACGAGCGTACCTAGTTGGTATAGAATCAAAGTAGGTTACCTAAATATAAAAAATATAATTATATTACAAAATAAATTAAAAAAAATGTTAAACGAACTAAAATAAATAAATCGTTTTTTTCTATAAACAATAAACAAGTATTCATATATACATGTATAGCATTAATTATATTTTCGTACTATGATACATACAGAAGTATCAATATTAATAAAATTTGAATACCTTACTCTACCTTTATATTATGTAACAATACAATTTAATTGAGCATTCTTTCCTTTATGTAACTAATTTCTTTCTTTCTACAAAAGAATTCAAACAAGATTAAAAATAAAACATAAAAATAAGTACCAGCAAAATAAAATATGTTCTTATTTAATTCAACGACGATAAAAAATTGTAGAGTAATTTTGATAAATCGGTTAAAAAAATCAATTGATTGAAAATATAATGGCCCGGGTGAGGCTCGAACTCGGTAGTGCAGTAGACAGATTTACGCGCTACCTACTGCGCTACCGAGGCCTCTGTAAGAATTCTTGTAATAATATAACAGTATTGCTCTGTTTGAATTAAGAAAAATATACCTATATACCATTTAGGATTTTTTTTGCTACACGCTGTATCCTGCACTTAGGAGGATAAGTAGAGAGAACCTGGAAACCTAGTGGTAGAAGTGAACAGTCTTTTGTTCACATTAAGACACTTCCGTTCCGTGACACTTCGTTCTGCCGAATTCTGATGGCATTACGTGTTGAGTTGCGGAATCCAACTCAGCAACCTATATTTGATTGATAGAAAATAATTTAATTCAATAAGATTTTTTATTTTCGCGATAAATAAGTAGTAATACATAATACATTCATAATTAAAGTAAATTATGAACGAAAATATAAAAATATATATTTTTTTACCTATTGTTATTTTACTAGGAACATTCGAGTTAATTAGATAATAAACCAAGTCCAATATAACGTCGATAGTATTGTAAACATGACAGTAGGACAGCAATTGATTGGTAATAACGAAAGCGATAAAAAATTTACTATTCTTTTATTGCTTTCCTCCGTCCTTTTTCTGCTTTTGCAACTACATGGACTAGGCAGCTGAGTTTTTCTTGTATAGATAGTATTGGGTTAATTTATATAAATAAAGCGTTGATTTGAAAATTCTATAAAAAATATATATTTAAAGTATTTTACATTTTACATGTTTTACTAAAATATTCTATATTTTATTTATACATTCAATTTCTATATTTTATTTATACATTCAAGGAAAATATATAAGCTTTTTTTCCACGCTACGCACGCTGCACATAGCAGAGTATGCCTAACCACATAACTTAGAAACCGGCTGTTAAGTCACTACCGTTACCTGCTCTTCGGCGAATTCTTGATGGATTGCATGTTCAGTGGTGGATCTTAACTCCGCGGTTTGCCTCGTTACCAGACCGAGCATTTGTGGGAATTTATTTTTTTTATTTGCGGGAATGTGTGGGAATGTATTGTTGTATATTTTTAAATAAAAAAACAAATATTCAACAATATGGTAACAATTTTTCTTTAAGATGCAGTATACATTTTTTAAAAATATGATTTGAACCCACTACTACTAACATAAACTACTTATCGCACACCAGTACCATTTAAATAAGTTTTAATATAATATTGCATTTTTTTCCCCTACACATCAAAACTCTCTGCCGACCATTACTCTATGGTAACGAACATTACCCGCAGCTGCTTCCGTATTAATTCGGTATCGGTAATTTAAACGCTGCATAATCAGACAGATTCCTAAATCTATTATTTTCTTTGCCACTAGTAGTATCTCTTGGTGTGACACATTCGGTTTTATGGTACTTAATTGTACGACGTATGAAAGAAATGGCTTGAATACGTTCATTTGAATAAGTTAATGGAAATCCTGAGTTTCCCATTTACCACCTATTTCTAAAACTTATTTATCTTGATGCTGTATCCCGCACCGTTGAAACTAGTGTTAAGACACTCCGTTCTCTATTATCACTTCTGTTTTCCACTTTCCGCTAATGAAAAACGCATAATCTTAAAAGGCCTTTGTTTTATCAGAACGACTCTTGTCACCAAAAATAATATTTGTTTTACTTAAAAACAATAAATTTTAAACATTAGTTTCACTGTTAACTATGAATAGCTATCAACAATGCAAAATATGTAAAGCCAGCTATGATTTTGCAAATGAAATAGCAAGTTAAGTTTGTTACTAACACTCGGCGGCTTTGTTGCTTGCATACTCGTATAGGGAGCTCTGTAATTAGATATAGGTATTTCCGTGTTTACAATGCTTAGTGTTACTTGTAATCGGTTACAACCTGCCTATACTGTTATTGCTTTAGGTTTGTTGAGCAAAGTGGTTAAATGTATTCCACAAATATACATTTACGAACAAATAAGGCTTGTGCGGTATTGGGTCAGCATTTAATTGTAATGACGATGTTAGTGTGTTCGATTTTCACCGAGGGCAATGAATTATTTTCGCTTACCTGCTCTGATAAAACAAAATGCCATTTTAAGTAACATCAGTGAACATGAAGTGAATTGAATTTTGGCGGAGAATGGAAAACGGAGTGTATAATCAAGAAATTAACCTCTTTTTATCTATTCCTATTTATAGGATAAGCTAAAAAATGCTTCCCTAAATTAAAGCTATAGCGTAAATAACGCTAGGACTATAGGTTGAAGAATATAAAAGTATTTTTTTCATACATCGTTTTAACATATTATCGATCGAGGTCGAAAAAATTATTAAGTTTATCTATCTTCCTCAGCTAGTCCTTAATATATACAAATACTTAACAAGTACATAATAAATGTGTATAAGTAAGACACGTTTTGATACGCAAGAAACAATTGTAAACTTAAATTGTTTTCCAAATACTTTTCGACGGAAAAGTATTAACAAAATTCATTTAACATTTACAAAGTTATGACATAAATCATGGAACATTTTCCTAAGCAATATTGGATAACCCTCAGTTTTGGCACAGTGGCACAAGCATGTGATTGTAAACGTGATAGATTGTGGGTTCGATTCCCACTCGAGGAAATTTTATATTTATTATTTTTATTTCTTCGCTCTGGTTTCGAAGCAAAATAGTTCGGCGTTGAGTTGCGCAACTGGATACGCAGTGCCTCCAGAATTCGCAGTAAGTGGAAAACGGCGTGTCTTACCATTAAATTCCCTCTGCTTTCTCCGCTGTCCCACTGAGCATACAGTGTAAAGCTTAAAAAAAGACATCAATGAGAAATAGAAAATCAGCGACTGCCACCTCAAAGCAGAGATGAGGTGTTATAATTAAAACCCTTTTTGAGTTTTATTATAATAGTTCACCTTTTCTCAAAAGATGCTGACAATAGAAAGCATCTATTATTCTGTGAAAATTATGTAAACTTTTTGTTAAGTATTCCTTTCCAATTGTAACCCTTTTTAAAAATATTTTCCGAGTTCCAATGAAAAATGAAAGTTTTTACTTTATCCACCCTAATAACTTGTAGGCCTTCATTATTATAAGTATATAATTTCAATATACTCATAATAATGAAGGGTATTATAATATACTCATAATATATAGTAGGCAGACGGAACTTGGGAACCTAGTGTTTTAACACTAGGTTAACTCTCCGTGCCGAATTTTCGTCGCATTTGTAGATATTGCTTCATTACCAGAAAGAGAATATGAAAATATTAAATATATAATTTTTTCTAGTGGGAATCGAACCAAGAACCTGTCGCATTTGTAGTTGTATGACACAATGTCCACTATGAAACATTTTGCCCTTTTCATTGTTCACAAACGATAAACTTTCGTCCAGCGGTCCAGGCTTTTGACTTCATAAAGGTTATCAGTTATGCTTTGTGACATTTAAAGGATCCTTCAAACATTGCCCAGGTATTTACATGTAGATTACCAATCACCAATAGCTCTACAAATGGTCAGCTAAAGCAGAAGATGATTGTTAACTTATGTATCAAACAATCTGTAAAATACAATATATTATGAAAAAAAAATCTGAAAAACTTGTTTACGAAACGGTTTTTTTAATTAATATTCAATTATTTTAAAGCAACCACAAAAAATAACAAAAAAAAATGTTAAAAACTATTCAATTACAAAATTACTTCACGAAGTTGTATACTTGAACTAAGGCAGCGAAACGAGTCATTATCGACTCACAACTATTACAGGGTCCATTCGCTATCGCCCAAGATTGATGGGCGGCGGCTTTCACTAGGCCATTTCATTCACTCCAAGATACAAATGGCCGACGTGTTCAGCAAAACGGATTGGCTGTAAGGAGTTTGCGGACTTATTGGCTCCTTAAACATTTTGTTAATAGCACGCACGGTAGCTTTACACGCAAGTTGAAATGTTTTCCAAGTATTTATGCCTCGCGTCAAGGTTTATGGGCCGTTTAGAGGAAGGTGTCTATGGCGATTTAGTTTTAATGTTCGATTTGGGTGTGTGTTTGTGTGTTTTTGTTTCTGTCAATTTATTTTTTTGAAGTACTTTGACTACTAATATAAGTATTAAATGTGAATATTTGATATTAATTTCGAGATAAAAAAGTCAAATTATATAAGGGTACCTTTTGAGATAGGGAACCCTGAAAATGTCTTATTTTTTATTTTTTTACGGATATACCATCAGAACGGATGGACCGCAGACAATATAGTGTTATGACACTTTCACCCCTTCCACCAATGCGCAACGATGGACTCTAATGCAATATTTAAAATTAGAGTAATTTCTCTTCTAAAACGCCCAATGATGTAATGACAGTCTTGAAATATGCTAATAACAAGCTACGAGTATGATGTAACAAGCCATTTCTTATTGTAGTGAGCCAGCCACAGTCAATGAGGTTGTCCGAGATACTATAATGGCAATCCAGTAAGAAAATTGCTTTCCGATAGAACTTTATTTGTGCTACCGAAATCTACGAATAGTTAACAAATTATTAGCATTATTTTAATTATTTATTATATGCAAGAAAATGAAGAAAATCATATAATACTAACTACAAAATATGATAAAATGATACGAACCAAGTCTACATTCCATAGTGTACATAATTTATTTACTTCTTAAAACACATTTTCTATATATCTAGCGTATAGCAGAGGGAACCTACTATTATGCCACTACGTTCTTCACTTTCCGTATAATTTTTGAGACATTACGTGTTTAGTAGCAATGGAAATTGAACCCACAACCGTCGGATGTACAGTCAATCATTACACGTGAAAATCGGCCTCATGAATTTCTCAATAACTCCCGAGAAATATTTATGCTCATACTTAAATCAACAACTAAGGTGTCTAAGTTACTCCATAACAACACGACCCTTAGTGGGTAAACGAACCTATTACCCACATTAGCAATCAGCAACTCGGCTGTTCATTTAACTTGTTCCAAAGTAAATCTTTAAAAATAGTCACGTACGCGCGATGCAAGTAACGAGCTTAGGCCGAGCTCGATCGAGTGGAAATTCATTAAATCGTTCCTCGGGCATGATTAGGTTTGTACTACAAGGGCTTCCTATATTTATGTTTTATGGTTAATATGGCTATAAATATTTTAATATAATTTTTATTTTTGAATTTATAGCTATTGTGGTACAGTGGGGTTGTGAACGACGGTTCTGGGTTCGATCTCCATTCGAGGGAATGGGAATTTACACGTTCTATAAGATGGACGCGGAATGTTCTCTGAAACTCAAAGCGCAATGTCTCGAAAACTAAGCGGAAACTGAGAAACCGAGTGTCTTAACACTAGGTTTGTTTTATCTTGTATCTGTTTTATGTTTAAGTTGATATAATAAAGTATTAAATAAATTAATGAAAAAGCTTGAAGCTGATATTTAAGTGAACATTTTAAATAATTGATCGAATTAACGGTAAATTTTAACATTTCATAATTATAAATTTTATAATTAAATTATTTTATTCTTCACTATCCACTTAATAAGAAGCGAAGAGTGGAAGTTGACCTCAATTTGTGCAAATGAAATTTGAAGCCACTATCGTCGCATGTACTAATGTTAAATGTACCAAATAGATATGTAAGGTGTAATATACTTTGAAAATCTATTTTATTCTTTTAATTAATTCGTTTTTTTAACAATTTTATTCATTTTTATATTCTACCAACACGTGTGGCATACAATCATAACAACGTATAACGCGTCGTGCGAACAACGCTAAAATAAATAGTTTTAAATAAATATGATGTTATTTAATCACTAAATCTGCGTGTTTCTGTTAATCTGGAACAGCAATAAAGTTTGACAAAAATACAAACATAGGATTTATTTTATGAATTTTATTGTATAAAGTGTGGTTTGTTTTGAACATTTTTTTTTAGTTTCATGCTGTATTCTACACATTAAGGTAGGCAAAGGGAACCTAATGCTAAGACAGTCTGTTCCCTTTTAGACATTTCCGTTTCCCACTTTCAATTAGAGGTGTAAAAACAAAAGTTGAAACCATCGTTCATATAAGAAGAGGTTTAACATATCTAAAACTAATTTGGGTATAGAATTTCATTATCTTATCAAATTAATTAGTATCATATTAACTAAGTAAATTAAGTAAAACATCCAGTCAATTTTCAATAATGTGCTACTGGACTGTCTTAATAGTAGGTTCATTGCTTCTGTCTACACTTTTATAGGCGGATACAGTTTCAAGCTGAAAAGAAAAAAAACCGTTTACTCGTTCCAGCAACAAAACAAAGTACGGTAACGAATTCCGAAAATCATCGTGCCATCAGTGAGATTGTCTTAAAAATTCTCAAAATGGAAAACTGAGTATTAGGACACTCACTAAAATAAAAAAAAAATACTCAATAAAAATATAAATAGTTCTTGATAACCATAATAAGCCAACAGACCAACCAACCTAATATTATAAATCACTGTCATAAATCCTTCATTAATATTCATCACTGATGCACATGCGATTGTACGAGTAGGATGTTATAAATCAAAGTTACGGAAAGTACAGGTAAAGTACGGAAAGTACAGGTAAAATATGGTAAGGATAACCGTACGAACGGAATATGCCAAGATAGCTTAAATTAGTTCATAGGTTTGATCGGTGGTAACCAAACTTGCCAGCGTGTTACGAACTATGGGAATAAGATAATAACTTTGTATTTCGACTTAAGAACAATTTTACGAATATATATATGTAATTGTGAATTAATTTGTTATTTTTTTAACTGTCATGGCGCAGGGGCACAAAGTTTGATTTCTTCGATCTCGTAACGAGGCAAAGCGTGGCGTTGAGCTCCGCCCCTCAACGTGCAGAATTCGGCAGAAAGTGAGGAATGGTTATTATGTTCCCTCTGCCTAACGCAAACCTAGCGAAACTACAACCGTTGCGTATAATATTTCAATTAATACAGCTATATTTAGCTTAAAAGTAGTGGAAAAATATTTTTTTTACATAATTATATTTTTTTTATATTAATTTATAACAATCATTAACCGTTACAATTCTAACCTACAATCATTATAATCCAAATTATAATGGTGAACATTAGACAATATAAAAAAAATTACATCCCAAATCAAGTTCAAGTTACCAATTTAAGTGGAAGCCCTGCAAGTAGCGTGTACCAATTTCACGGGGCGTTCGTCCAATCGCAGCTTGCGAAAGCCGTAATTATGTTCACAAACACTAAGTTCGGCGTCTATTGCTTAGGAACTTGGTCTATGATCGTGTGATGATATAATAGGCTAGTGGCGTAGGAGCACTAGGGGGAGGGAAATATTTGATATGTCTTATTTCTTCGCTCTGGTGTAGAAGCAAAACGCGGCGTTGGGTTCCGCCACTCAACACGAAATGCCTCTTACAATTCGGCGACAAGTGTGGAGCGGATTCTATTAGCACTAGGCTCCTAATGCTAATAGACAAGGTAGAAGAAATGCTAAAATGTGAAGCTAAAAGAAATCTATTTATGATTTTTTCTGTACAGCAAAATAGGCCGAGAGAAGCTCCATTCCTTACATCCCTTCCAAGTTTCAAAAGATGGCGGAACATAACGTCATGCTATTCCTACTAGAATTATTAAAAAAATATTTTATGTAATAAATATGTGTAGAGTATAAGTATTTCTATAATTCCTTGGTCGAATTGGATCAATTTAAATAAAATCAAAGTTATTCGATCCTCGCAATGCTGTTTTAACTGCTATAATATATTAAAAATGTTATTTTTTAACTATGCTACGGCCGCCTATATAAAAATATTTATCCAAAATAAATTTAAACCAACAACGCCTCGACAATTTTTATTTCAGTACAAAATAAATGTATATTTTAATACAAATCGAAAAGTTGACAGTTTAAAAACACTTGTCATTTTATTCGTCGAATGATGTCTTCTCTTAAAATGATTTTTGTATAAATAAACCCCTACCGACTCATCCGCGCTAATCTACGAAGCAATTACGTCAGTTAATAACTTAAATATGACGTTGGGGATTAATATCGTTCTTTTTTGGGTTAAATTACTTAAAAAAATAACTTTGAAGTTGCTTGATATTTACCAAAAGCACTTTATTCATTTATTTTCAGATCATTTCAGCGTTCTTCGAAGTAGGCGTAAGGGTATTTTTTATTTATACACATACTATAAGTAGACATCTACAAAGGTTTCTATATTTTATTCTCATCGCATCTATATCTCTTCTCCACTAATATTATAAAGTTTGCTTGGTAGAAAGAACATTGCTTCCATTTTTTTATGTGTTTGTGTTGATTTATTGAAGAAAATTATTCACTTCACGTGGATCGTTGTGGTGGAACCCACTGTATCTGCACTTAGAATTAGAATGTGCCGACACAGCTCTTAGTTAAATTCTATTAACTCTTAGTTATGGCCTATGAGAGCGAAGTTACAGAAAAACCCAGTTTTTTAAATTATCACAGTTTCGGAATCGATAAATATCACGTTCAGGTACAGGCATTGAGGCTAGTCGTGACATAGGAGCACAAGCGTGGGACTGTAAGCAGAACAGGTTTTGGGATCAATTCCCACTCGCGGAAGTGAATTTTTAATATATTCAATTTCTTGCTCCAGAGCAACGTTACCAGTAACGAGACAAAGCGCGGCGATATCCGCCGCGCACTACGCCTACTAGGCCTTCAGAATTCGGCGAAAAGTGACGAACGGAAGTACTTTAATGCGACTGAAGCGTCTTAACAACGAGATACAGCGTGAAGCGGAAAAAAAACAATCACGTTAAATCAAATATGTTATAGACACTTTGTCACTATGAACATTCAACAACAAAACTCTGTTTAACATATTAAATTCAGCAATATGTATTTGCTGTAATAAATCCATAATAATTAAATATACAAATATTATAAAATATTAACCCAACAAATAAATGATTAATATTATTTTGTTTAGATAAATATTCGGTGTTCATTATGTGATATGAATTACGCTTTTCATACAAAATTGTGGTATAAAGCCTCTATGCTGCACCTACATAATACTATTAATAAAAGCTATGTAAATGTTTGTTTTTGCTGAAATTATACCAATTATGTTTGGAATCGAAAAGAACAAAAATGTTTCGGTACGTTGAAATGAGATTATCCCACTTTAGTTTAACTATACTGGTTTTCAGCGAAGTTTTTAACTCAAGCAAAGTATTTTAATTGTATTTTACATACAAAAACGTTGAGGTCGACCACAAGAACCACGAATTGCTGATACTTATTTATAAATGAAACCGGTCAAGTGCGAGTTGCTCTTTTCTACCAAAGGTTCCGTACCAACTTCAGGATTGTAGGTCATGGGAAGTACAGCTTATAAAAGTTAACAATACAGTATAGGTTTGTAGTGTTATTATTTTTCTGTCTTTTTACCAGACCGAAGAAATAAAAATAATTCTTATTAGGCCAAACACTATGCGGCTCCGATACGATGGTCTCTTATTTTAATTGGTAAAGAAAGAAATTGTTAACGATTTTCATTTATTTAGATATTCCTATAAAGACGAATGTATATTAAATAAAAACGAAAAATCCTTTTAGTAAAGCGAATAAATAAATAACAAATTTCCTTCGTACTGAATATTCTTTTTATGTTGACAGGAAAAGGATTATTTATATACTTATAATAGATTTATTTGTATAAGAATTAAATGCTTCTTAAGAAATGGTATATTACGAGTATGTAAGGTAAATAATACTCTAATGTAGAAATTATATAAATAAGTATTTTTACTATACCAAATCTTTTTTTAAACACTTTTATTTTTTTAATATGATATATTTTTAATAATAATGTCTTAACGAAACTTGGCAGTTAAACGTAGCTTGATGACAAAACGATAAAATGAAGATATCATCGAGCTGGTCTGATTATATACCCAGGACCTTAATATCTTATTTTTACAAATTATTATTATCACACATAAAATTTGTGGAGGCAAAGTGCGGCGTTGAATTCTGCCACTCAACGCGCAATGCCTCCAGAATTCGGCAGAAAGTGGAAAACGGAGTGTCTTATTATTATAGCCTTTATTATTATTATAGCCTTTACAATAGTGAAATCAATTGTGGCACAGGGGCACTAGCGTAGCGACTGTAAACATACGACGGGTTGTGAGTTCGAATCCTACTCGAGAATGTAATATTTTCTCTGTCTCAACAATATGCTACATTTGCCTACCCTGTTTCAAGCAGGATAGAGCATGAATCTGAAAAAAAGAAAAATTACTATATTATTAAGGTATACTAATAAATATACCTTGTAAAATGCAAAAAGATACCTGAAAGATAAACTCGGTGAACTCATTTTAAAATTATAAATTCCAATTTTATGAACAAGAAATGAACTCAAAATGAAGAGCGGAAATATTTCCTAGTTAATTGATAGTAAAATTTTCACGTTGCACCTAATGTACTATCAAACGTACAATCTGTATCAGATGTACTGATAATTATACTTGAAATATTATTTAGAAAATTCAATTTTATTCCCATCTTATAAGAGCTAATTTCGTTTGTACTAGTTTTGGCGTGATTCGTGAATATAATGAACAGGGAGGAAGAACTGTTACAGAATGGAAAGTTTATAAGCAAAATTTAATTATATAATGCCTTTAAGGATTTACAGTACTTTCTAAAGGTTGTCCCTTTTCTGACCGTTGGAAAGGTTAGCTATTTATAGTGACCTTAGCGCAGTCCCATGAATTCACCTCAAATTATTTTTAAAATAAACACTTTTTCTTTCACTTTTTATTCTGGTATATTAATATCATATTTCATTGTGTATATTTTTATGAAAATGTAATATTTAAAAATAGTTTTATATTTAAAAACCATAAAATGATTACAAAAAACAAATACATTATATATTTTTTGTAGAACCTTGTAGAACACAGCGTGAAGCTGAAAAAAATAAAGAATATTAAAGTTCAGAATTCCAGCAGAACGCAACATTAGCAATAAAACATAAATCCGAACTTACATACTTTTATAAAACAAACAAATAGATAATATTTATATACATTTAAATAGATAAATTAAAAGTAGCTTTATTTGTCTAATACTCATATTTTGCGCTACGTTCAAATAAAATATTAAGCACGACATATTCATAAGGGTTCCTGTGCCCTCCACTTGCTTAAGGGTGTGCTGGAGACTCTTTTCGATCCCCTGAGTTCTTCAGACAATCACTTTCACTGATACAAAGGTGTGTTAATAATTAGTAAAAACATTCATAGTATGGACGACTGCTTTTATCTAACACAGCTGATTTTTTTATAATAATAGAACCTAAGTATAGCAATATATTAAAAATGGATTTATTTAACGCAATTTCAACTCACTATAATGTTTACGCCACACCATGCTTACTCTATTAAGATAACTTCTTCTACATTAAAAATTAATTTTTAAAATACACATTTGGCGAAAAATAAACTTAGTTCCATCGAATTTTCGAGACATTGCGTGTTGAGTGGCAGCACTCAACGCCGCGCTTTGCCTCGCCACCAGAGCAAAGAAGTGGAAATATACACGTAAGTAAATATTTCTCTTCCTCGAGAGGGGATCGAACCCAAAACCGTCGCGATACAATCACACCTTGTGCCGCTATTAGGTACTTAAATATAAAAAAATGACTTACATATATTTTATTTAAAAAAAAATAACTCAATCCAATTTTTTTATTTGCTATCGTTACTCACACGAGGCGAGGGCGCGAGACGATCCTCTCCAGACCCCTTCAGACACTATACAATTACGTTCACTGATAGCACTGTTAGTCGCCTGTTTTTATTGCAAATTCACTTTATATGTATTCTACTTTGTGTATTCTTTTATAAACTTTTTGCGTATATTTATCATATTTAGACAGTATCGGGAGATATGTATACGATATCATACAACAGTTTTTTTCTTGTTTTGTGCAGCGTTTAGTTCCGCCACTCAATATGCAATATCTGCAAATTTGGGCGATGCGTAGGAAATAGAGGGTCTCAATAGTAGGTTTGCTTAAAAATATATACAGCAGTGATTTTAAAACGAAGATTATATTACGTGTAGGTAATTAGAGAATCTAATGAGTTTAAAATGCCAATACGTTCTTTACTTTTATTTTATTTAAATATGAATGAAAAGCCCCCTAAAAACAGTTTGAAAAGATATAAATACACTAATACACCAATTTCGCCAAAAATGCATTGAGTTGAGTAATTTGTTTTTGCCGCTTTACGCTATATACACGCTTTTATTAGGGGTCAACTTATATATATGTTATAAAATCTAAAAAACTGAATTGGACCCCATTTTAATAATTATATCATCTAAAACTTGGCAGTTACGTACGTAGCTTAGGTGATAGTTCAATAATATAGTATCATTGAGCTGATCTGATGAGGGAGCCAGAACTAGTGGATTTTTTTAAGAGGTTACTAGTAAAAAATTGAAATTAGAATAAGGTTACCAGGTTCCCTCTGCCTATCCTGCTGTGATCTGGATATAATGTTAAGTTAATAAAAATAATAAATTCATATATTTAGCTAACGGGTGTATAGCAAGGACATGCCTCGCTATATAGCCAATATCTCCGATCGCAGTGTCTCGGACAGGAAATTCGATTATTAACGCTGATACAACTAAGCTTCTGTATTCACAACATTAATTGAATTCTCCGCGTTTGTGTACGTTGTACAATTAATTTAATTTTATTAATTTAATTATCTAATGTATTCATATTACATATACTAGAGTGTTTTTTTAAAGTGACATAAATTAAATTAACTATTTTTATTTTTTTATTGATCCAATACGAAATGATAAATCCCCGTCCGCTGCCCATCTCTCCTCGAGTGGGAATCAAACCCACAACCTGTCATTTTCACAGTTGCACGCTTTTCCCACCGCAACGGGCCTCGGTCTCGGCTGTTTATATTATATAGATTAAGATAAAGTGATCTGATAGGTACCTAAAACAACTAAAACTAGATATATTAAGCTTAACTTCTATATAAGCGAAGATGTTTTCTAATACTACTAATACTAATATGATTTCGATCATCATAATATTGGAGAAGTTTGTGGAACATGTGGGTGTTTAGTCTTTACAACTATTGATCGGTGGAGTCGTGCTCGTGATTAAATGAAGGTTGCCTTTATTTAATGGTACCTATTACTTTTAATGTTTATATTGGGATAAAAACCGGTTAAGTGCGAGTTGGATTGGTCCACTCAGGGTCCAATTTCGGAACGGAACCCTAAAAAATAATAAAAATTAGGCTAAATAATTTGATTCTTGTTACAATAATCTCATCAGATTCAATCCAAATATAAATTACAGACAGGTTGCACTTTCCACCTACATTGATGATTTGAGTGGCAGAATTCAACGCCACACTTTAGCTTGTGAGAGGTAAAATTATTGAAATATTCCTTCAAACACGTATCGAAACCGCAACCCTCATATTGTGTGTAAAAAATCAGACACTAACATACTACTTACTACATCGATCTATATTTAAATAATTATGTAATCATATATTTCATATAGATTGAATCGAGCCAAACTCGCTTAAAGATTCGTCACGTGCGCGTCTAATAGCAAAGCGATTAGCGACATATTAGGGAAGTTTGTAAGACATGTGGTGAGACGTCGGTGTCTTAGTGCTTTTGCAGATTAACATTGGACGCCGTAATGGATATTTAGTGTTTAGCCCAATTTGATATGTAATCGTATGAGAATCTGGCTTTTAAAATAATATTCAAATATTCTAATATTAAAAAAATATGGACCAAGTGCTAGTTAAATAATTTTTAACTTAGCAAAGTTTTACACATCGTATAATATTTATTTAATATCTAAATTGCAACAAGATAATAACATAAGTGGTGCAAAGTTCTACAAATCCTATAAATAAATGTATATCCAATGGAAATATTCTCCAGATGGTGTATTTAGGTGGTCTATTGGATATGTATTCCAGACTCTCGTAGATCATGTTTCTTAATTCTTTATCTGAAAAAATATGTACTTAATGAAATTCAGTCTTATGTAGATGAATAGGTAATAAATGTATTACAATAAACAGTAACAAGGCGAAACCGCGGCGTTCAGTACTGCTACTCAACAGTGCCTCGAGAATTCGGTGGAAAACGGGGAGTGTCTTAACACTAACCCTCTGCCTACTTTGCTATGTATTTGTGGGATACAGCGTAAAGCTAAAAAACCGATAAAAAAAAACGAAATTACTTATTTACAGATAATTGTGTAGTGTCGTAGCGGCACTACATCTGATAGTAAGAGCTACCAAGGTATTATTTAGAAACGTTTTTGTTGTCCATATTTTCACTTTCTTCTGATGAAAATTATAGCTAGTTTAATTACGCGGCGATGACTCAACACACAATGCCTCTAGAATTCGGAAAATGAGGAACGGTGTGTCTTAGCAATAGGTTCCCTCTGCCTACCCTGCTACAGCATGAAGCTGATTTATTTTTTAAATTTAATTATTTTTAACTATTTATTATTTCTGAATCATAATCGGGTACCTTTATTTGATATAAGTAAATCGACAAGTATCTCCTTTATTCTATCGTACTCATTCAAAATTAATTCAGCCATTGCAGCTAAAGTGCATATTATAGTTGCACCTATAATTCCTTCGTAAATAATATTGATCGCCAGTTCTGTATATTTCTGGAAATATGTAAATACAGTTTAAGTTGAGTCATTATATGAGTTAAAATTATGGCCCAAGAGTATATGGCAGCCAGACCTTCGTTATTTTATAAAAATTGAAAGTTTCTCTATGCTTTTAGCCAACACCGGTAAGTGCGTTAACTTTTTTAGTAAATATTTATACTTACATGACTTACATATATGACTATAGCAAAATGAAAGCAGAGTACAAGTCTCACAAAAATAAATATCAGGTTAACAAGTATCTGCAACAATGAAATATTGATTAATAGATATTTGTTTATTTTATGAAATATTCAAATTCGAGGAAATGAACTATTACTCTACTCCAAAATTAAGCGGAAGTTGGGGAATGGAGTGTCTTAACACTAAATTTCCTCTGCTTACCCAGCATATAAAATAATATGTAAAAACAGAAAGACATTTTAACGTTGCAGAACTCACACTCGCGTCTCCTGAAAACCATCCAAAAAACACGGCTTTGAATCCCGTTAGTGTATGAATAGCACTTTAAAAATGTTAAAATAAAATGATAAACCATGTTTTGTAAATAATATTATAACTTACCACTATATTCAAATAATTATTATTTCGACTGAAATTATCCAGTAAAATTTTGTATATATGCAAGAATTTCTTAAGCATATAACACTTTTTATTAGTAACAATTCTTTTATCTTCGAACTTCATTTTTATATTTCGTACTATAAAATTAAGTCTAGCGTACATTAGTTCGAAGAGCATAATGCCAGTGCTTAAACTTAGATGATTGGTTATCAACATGCCCACTACAATCATATGTCTAGTACTGAAAAAAGATATGTCTCCAAAGAAACATACAAATTCAGCAACGATTTTACCAATAAAACACAATATAAGTGTACGGGTCGATATATTTATGTTGAAAAAGTCCGATTTCACTCCCAGTATTTTGTCAATAATTGTTATTTCCGAGTGAAACTTGTGAAAACTCTCGTCTCTAGTGTAGAACGATATAAATAAATTAATAAAGAAATGTAAAGCCATTTGAATGGTGAAAATTGAAAAAAACTCATTGTTTTTCATATATAAATCGTAAACCATAAAGATTATTGAAAATAAACCGTAAATAGCACAATATGATCTAATTAAAAACCGTAAAAGCTTAGAAGATACAATTTCACTGTAATATCCGAAAAGCAGTCGAAGCCACAATATAGCATTTATCGAAAATAATATTCTACAAAATTTTCTTGTATATTTGTAAAACATTTCTGTTATATTGGTCGTACTGGCGATAGTGTCGTCATAACGATGTTTTATTTTATTTGACGCCAATTTATTTAAGTGTGTCTATCAATTTAATAGAAGCACTCCCATAAATGGAAACTGTTACTTAAATTATGATGTATGTGGAGTTTGAGGGTTGTGCATGTTATAATAAATATTATGGTACTATTTTTATATACGTTTTTAATATCAAGATATTAATTTTTTTATTATTTTGTTTATTATATATATTTACGCATAGTTTTGTTTTATAGTTTTTCTCTGGTTACTCGAATCTAAAACATTGCATTTTATGTTTAATTTAGCAATCTTCATCGCGTCTTCTCTATTCTACGTGACATTGGCGAAATAATCTGTGTTCAACTAGAACGCCTGAAAGCCATTGAATACATAAACACAACAAATGTGGGTTTCATTCCCGATAGGGAAAGAAACATTTAATATTATGATTTTCTTGCTCTGGTAAAGAGGCAAAGTGCGGAGTTAAGTTCCGCCACTGAACTATTTTAGTGTGAACAGATATTCACTAAGCACGGCACTAAGGTTCCCTCTATCTACTATGCTATTACCATACTCTTCAAATTATAGATCTAGATAGTAATGACAAATTGATACATTTGTAACAGTTAATAAATTAATGTGCACTTAACAATATTACATCCAGGTTCGTAAGAAAAATATATTAATTGTTTATTACAAGTTTTATATTATACGCTAATCCTATCCTATATCTTATAAAACAAAGTCGCTTTTTGTGTCTGTCTGAACTTTCTAACTCTTCTTCTTCTAAACCACCCAACGGATTTTTATGCGGTTTTCACCATTAGGTCGAGTATTTCTCAGGGAAGGTTTATATATAATTTATTATTTGTACATACTTATGTAAATTTACATAAATACGATAAATGTGTATAAAGTCCTACCCGTTGAGACACTTTCGCGCATGCGCTGCTTTAATGGTAAGTACTACATGAAAATAATGTACTGGAGTATTGTTTCTCTTAATAAGATCTACAAAAAAGTCCGCGAGAGCATATTTTTATCTTTTAAGGATCACGTGTAGTGATCATATTTCTGTCTAAAAATAGTAATTTCAATATATTTTTTATTGTGTGGAATATTTTTCCATAATGGTATTAATCCTTATCCTTTAAAATACTTTATTAAATTTCTACGTTAAACGAAGATAAAATTTGCTTTTTACACTATTTCGAAATTGCGAATAGTTTTAGAGAAAAACGCATTTAATTATTGACACATCACGCCGTTCACACATCAACTGTATCGAGTCAAGTTTTACTTATCCCTTACTCTCAGCATATAAATAAGTATATAAGTTACGTTGGCCATTTAATGTAGATCAAAACTGTTTTTACTGTTTTTCATTTTAATAAGTACTTTAGATGTTGTTACAATATCAAAAAATCCTTGCTGCGAAACGGCTCACCACTCGCCATGCGTCCGCCGCGCCCGCCTGCCTTACATGCATCGGTGGTTCAGTGGTAGAATGCTCGCCTGCCACGCGGGCGGCCCAGGTTCGATTCCCGGCCGATACATTCTATTTAATTTTCCTCACAGACAGCCACGTAGTGCTTGCTTTTCATCAGGGACAGAATACCCTCTTCAGCATTAACCACAAGCTCGAGAAAAAAAACCCGCCTGCCTCTATAGCAACGAAGATTTAGATGCGTTTGCACGTATTTCAGCGCGATATATTTGGTTTCATATTTTTTGTAGTAGTTATTAGTAGGTAGGCTTTTGTTTATAATTTCTTCCGTTTAAAAATAGTCATTTAAATATATTTTAATAAGTAAGATACTTACTTGAAAAGATTAGTAGCACACATTTAAAATTATGGTACCTACTAAAAAATAATTGGAAAATCCTTATTGAAACTACGAAAATGCGGGTTGCAAACATACATTATATGAATAATCCAGTAGTAAAAGCGGGCGAAGCCGCAAGGGGGTCGCTAGTATATGATAATATGTAATTATCGTCGTTGAGTTCTAATATTTAAAAGAAGTGTTTCATTGTGGGAGGAGACATATCACACGTATGCCTTATGACGCCGAGTGCGTAGGAATGCAGAACTTAACGCTGCGTTCTGTTTAGTTAAATTGGAAATACTTATTAAAAAAGTTCATATCGCAAAAATATCAACGTACATACTATATATGAATAATTGAATTAGTAAAAAAATAACACAATGTTCAAAGTTTTCCATTCTTTGCTATGGTAACGAGGATAAGCGCGGCGTTGAGTTCTGCCACTTAACAAGCAACGCGACCAGAGATAAGTGTCCTTATTCCTAGATTTCTTTGAATTCCCTGATATGTGCAGAATATGGCGTGAAGCTTAAAAATAAAAAAAAAATGACTTTTGCTTCGCTTTTGAGTCACCAACTGACCACAAAAGCCCAAAATTAAATGGCAACACCACATTACTAAATCAACGAACTATTATTTGTTACACACAAATAGTACGGAAAAAAATCACACATATTTTAGTTAGAAACATGAATAAAGATTTGCATGAATAAAGAATAAGGCAAAAAAGATCGTTCCTGCCTTATGAGAGGTATGTATGACATATTTTGTAATACAGAATTTTCGTAGCGAATTTTTGATAAGCTTACGCTAACTTATGCATAGCAACCTAAATGTACTTATTAAATATTAAATTGAAGCCGTTCTGGCTCAGCACAGTACCTGATTGTAAATGTGACGGGTATTGGTTCGACCCTCACTAGAGGGGATGATCTTTGGTAAGACAGAATATGCCCAATGAACACTCAGTCTCGAATTAAGACGAAGCTAACGATGCTAATTTCTCTACCTTCCATTCTTCGGAGAAAAAAAAAATAAAGTGTGAAATATATCACATTTTTAGGGTTCCGTACCTCAAAATTCATTTCACTTTATGCTAATAAATTGTTTTTTTACTTTTTAGTTTACTGTTTGAAGTTGGTTTTTTTTTTTTGTTAAGAACTAATTTATAAAAATAATTCTAAACAGACGTGAACACGTGAAGTTGAACAAATATTCTTTGTTATATTACATAGCTATATATAAATGTCTGTATGTACTTTTAATATATATTATTATCAGCTGCCTCATCGCAAATGAGAGAACAATGAGCGGCATATTACAAAAGTTCTCAACTTTGGGGCGTGTGAACTGTGTGACATATTATTAAATGTGTTTTTCCTTAGGAGGAAATAGTTTTGTATTTTACTTAACGATAACAAAAAGCTATAAATAGGTTATCTTTTAAATTAGAACAAATATTGGTTACTCTTAATTATACAAGTTTATTAATTTCAAATGCAACTCGCTAAGTTAGCGTGCTAAGCTCGTCGGGTTTTCGTCATTAGACATGTTTCTTTAAATTAAGATGACACCGAAGAAACAATTTCTGGTCAACTGATCGTCTTAATTTGCAAATGAGGGGTATATTTTGTTATACATTCATAATTTTTGTATATTTTTCTGTCGTAGTAAGTTATTTTCATACTAACTTTAAATTAAATTAATAGTGAAGAAAGAATAGAGGTGTGGTGGAGGCTTGTGATTGTAACGTGACAGTTGTGGGTTCCACGTTACCACTCGGGGGAACGAATTATTTTTTTTTTTAATATTTTCATTTTTCAGTTACCAAGATTACCAAAGCATGTTTTTAGCGTGAAGCTGAAAAAAAATCCTGTAGAAAAAAAAATCTGTTGAATTCTTAACATCTCCATGCCAAAGCTAGATTTTCTAAATCCAATATTTTCATCTGTGCACTGTCTGTCATTCACACAGTAACGGAAAAGTTTCATATATTAAATAAATAGTTTAAAATAATACAGAAAAGCTGTAAAGTCACAACTAATAATAATTTCTAATAGACTGACGCGTTGCGATAAAACTTAGTCAATCTCGAGCTTCGATACCTGCTTTTGTCATCGACGGTTTGAAACGGCTCATTTATCTTCGTTTGTTTTAGATTTTGTTTTATGGATCCGACGGATATCGTTAAAAGTTTGACATGCAATTTGAAGATTATACATAATCATTTTCGATATTAGCTATGGATTTCGTATTTGTGTGGAAAAAGATGATATTTCCCTACTTAATATATAAATTAGGTGTCGTTTTTTATTTTAGGTTAAATAAAGTAAAAATTAATTTATAAAGAATTTCGCAAATCTTGTACCAAGTAGTTCCAGTACCAAGTAGCTTCGACTGGCGGTTGTCTGTCAGTCACTGAGCAATAATATTTAAGAGTTCTATATATTATACAGCAAGGTGGACAGATGGAGGTCGCAGGTAGCAGATGAATGCAAGACCAAAATTGGGATAGTTGGCCCTTTTGAAGAGAGTTGTCTATTCAATAGCGGGCGGCGATAAACAGGAAATAAATACATCATGTATTCTTGTACATAATATATTTTTTCATTTTTCATTATAACATATTAAATAACTCGTTTTGTTCCCACTTATTTTTTTGATATCAACATAAATTTAAAGTAATAAAACAAAATAAACTACTAATATCAAGTACATATCAGTACTAATCGTATAAAGAGCCCAAAAGCTAGCTAATATAATTTAGGATACAATATTTTTCAATATAAAATATTATTTATTATCCAAAGTATTAATTTTAAGAAACCAATTATTTACAGAAAGTCCTTCGCTCCCACTTATATAAAAGTGTAATTACAAAGTGATAATGGCATGAAAAGTAAGGAGAAGCGCGCATTAAAGTCGCAAATTTAATAAACTTCTTTTTTGTTTCCTCAAATTCTTAAAGTCAAGTTGACATTATATTGTTTTAAGAGGAAAAATATGAAGGAAATTCTTTTTAAAAGCGTTAAAATTGTTTATAGTGCTTTATTTATGAAACAAGTAGGCATATTGTAAATGCCCAGTTTTGAGATCGGTCATGGCGCATGGGCAAAAGTGTGCGACACGACAGGTTGTTGGTTCGATTCCCACGCGAATTACAAAAACGATATAATATATACATTGTATGTAAGGACTGACACCATGGTATAGAATAAATTATCATTACAGTTTAAGTCCATAAAAGTTTAACTCGTGACTTGTGGCTTAGTGGTCTAAATCAATAACCACAAGGTCTTCTATTTTTTTTCAATTATTAACCTATTTTAGCAGTTTTTTTAAAATTTGTAACTTAACTTTAATTTTTAACTTTAAACTTTTGTAACTTGAAGCTAAAAACTACGAATTTGATGCGTTATCATATTAATTTGGAGTAAAGCCTTTATATATGCTAAATTAATATATAACAGTACCAAATTGCATTCCACCCTTGATTTACAACGATTTATCGACGTAGAATCGCACCACATTGATAGTACCCAGTCAATGGTGGAGATAAATAGTCGGGCTTTGAATGCTTAACAAATGGTCTTAACGCCTCAGTCTACGTGGACACGTTATACGTCAGACCTGCATCACTCCACACAATGCCTTTAGATACTAAGGTTATTTATGAGTGACATTTTTCTCCTTTCCAGAATAAAATTGAATGTAATGATTGTTGGATGTGAATGATGATGGGAGTTTTTGGGTGGAATGCCTTTTTTTAGCTGAGGCTATGTTTTAAATGGTTTGTTAGATGGTTTTGTGTCAAATGTGTTGTTTCCGGAAGTGTTGATGAAATTAAAAAAGAAATATTTCTGCTGGAGTTGAGCTGAGAGAATGAAACTGGTTGATGGAACACTAAAGATATTTTTACCTTTTTAAATTATTAATGCGCCACACGAATATGTTACTGCAAGCGCAACAGGTTGTGGATTCGGTTACCAGACCGAGGATATTAAATATTTAATAATTTCATTGCCTCGATCTGGTTACGGGGCAAAGGGCGGCGTTTAGTACCGCCAATCAACATACAGTGTCTTCAGAATTTAGTTGAAAGTGGAATATACTATAACAACACAACAAACACGTGTTTTAGAAGAATTAAGCTGATAAATATATATTTTTGATTATTGCTACTTAATGATTACCTTGATAATATGAAACTAAAGACTTAATAATATGAAACAAAAAATTGTTTACACGACTTTACTAATATCGCGTGTCGTTCTAAACATCGATATTTCGAATGACCCTGAATATAAATGTAGCTACGTTTTAATCAGTATCGTTTCATTCTTTCGTTAAAATTTATATTGTTTACTTGCGTGTATTTACTAAGTTTCGATCTATCAGTTAACGGTATCTTAAAATAAAACTTCCTTACATAATATTACATAATAATACGTAATTTATTACATAATTTAATGTTAACTTTATTTTAAAGTGTTTTTTTAATTTGATATGCCAAATTATTGAAGTAATGAACTTCTTATGGTAGGGTAAACTGTTTCGTTACGTAACGCGTCGTTACGGCGCTAGTCTATCTGGCTTTCCTTTCTCTCACGCTTACGGCAGCAATAGGCAGGTTCCTCCTCTCTGTCTCTAACTCACAGCGCTATCCGTACTTCAGAAAGACGCTTCTCTCACGATATTTTTTTTTTATCTCACTCATCTTACTACTTCCCTGCTGCTAGCTGTTCACTATTAAGATGTTTTTTTTCTCTGCGCTTGACTGTCATTTTTTTATTTCATGATTGGTAACGAAACTGAAAGTCGAAGTCATTGCCTAGTCAATACAAAAGAGTAGCTTTTATAATTTTATAGATAAGAAAAAATAAAAGAATCCAAAATATCATCTGCATCCTCAAGTGAATTAATTAAGCTGAAATAATATTATAATAAAACTGCAAAATTCTTTTAAAATCATTTCATAATTTATTTCAATTTAGTTACAACTTACAATTGAACATCATTTAGTGCACCCATAGATTAATAAATTCATATTAAAAAATTACATGAGCAATTTATTACTATCGATAGATACCTCACTATCAAAAGGGAATAACCATTTTACAGTTTTTATACAAAAGAAATAGATATCTCCTAAGTCAAAAGTTGAGTTATATTTTTTGAAAAATAATAAAATAAATATTATTCTATTATTTGGATAAATCCCCCTTTGTTAACTGTCTGCCGATATTTCGCAATGTAATAATATAAAATACCTACATGTAATTGTCCTTTTTAGAATATTATTATAAAATAAAAAATCTATTCGAAAAAAAAGTATAGATCATTATAACGACGAGGAATGACAAAATTGCAAGTCTTTACACATTATACAATATGTATATATATAAGTCAAATATTAATAAAAACAGTTTCCTTTTATTATAACAATCGTGTCATTCATTGCATAGTCAATATAGCACACGGTCAATATATCAAAGATTTTAAAATAATATAGCACTATTTAATAACAAATAATAATTAACTATATTTTCAAGTGCTGCTAAATATTTTTCAAATTTTATATATTTATTTTGCGTAATTTTAATAATTGAAAACAAAATATTCATAATTTAGAAAATTTTAATAATAAATTCATCACTGGGCTTAACTGTTGCAACGCTATAGAATGACCCCTTATTTACTATTTATTTCTGTTTATTCATAATTTTGTACATTAATTACATATTATCTAATAACAAATTAAATTATATCTTATCACTTTCACAAAGAAAAAAAATCATATCAAAAGTAAAATGCGTAAAGGCGCATCTGGAATTTGTCTGTCTGTAAACTTTGAATGATGATTAAATTTTTGTTTTTAACAAAAGTTTCTCAATTTTTTCTGGTGGAGTGTATTTGCGCGACTGATTTCTGTTGGTGAGATCAATATCTCTAGATAAGCGGAAATTAAGAGTAGAATTACAAAATATAATAATATCTAAAAAATAATTCTGTGGCCTGATATTCAAAATGCCAATATAATATAATAAAAAAAATTTTACTATTTAATATATTTTTTGTTAAGTAAAATATGAACATCAGTAGTGTTATACATATCAATTAATATTATTTAATTTGTGAAATATAGTTTTCATTTAAATAAAAAATATACATACATAATGCGGCTTATTATTTTGCATATAGCAAAAAAAAATTTATTATTTTGCATATTTTTTTTATTTATAACAAGCTGACCAAAATAAAAAATCTCTAAATAAAATATATCGACTCTTTCAAATTCAGGCCACAAAATTATTTATGTATCACTCATTTCATATTTTTATACAATAGAAAATAGTTATTGTTACGTTTTCATTAAACCACTTGTCATTCATTTATTTCAATAAAATTAATTGTGTCGTCAATGCTTCAAATGTATTACAAATAATTTAGCCTAATTTTAATAGTTTTCATTGATTATTATTTACAGAGACGAATGATAAGTTGAATGGTACGAATATTTTAAAGATAAATAAAATGTATTTTTTATATTCGTAATAAAACTTAGTGGGACGTTATTTATTTACATTCAGTCATAGCAGTGCTAAAATAACTATAAAAAGTTTAAATTATAACTATTCTAATAACAAAAATTAATTATAGAGCAACACGAAGGGAAGTAGCTATAGGCTGGCGTGTCGGTCTGTCACAGCACGAACTCACGTGGATTTAAGCGTATAATAAAACTAATTGCAACCAGACTCTCACGAGACTAAATTTAGTAACGCTCTTGAACTTTGCAAAATTATAGTTTTGTTTCATACGTATGTGTAATTTTAAATATATTATTTCTTTGATTCTTTTAAAAAACTGAATAATCACATTTATTTTTTTCATGTTGTCAAATACAGTTGGGTGTTTTCAGGTTTCTTTGCTAGCCCTAACGGTTCGCTCTTACAGTAATTCACGATTGTTTTGACTGAATTGTGCGCTCCCCTTCGGTTCGCATTGCTCATGTCATGTTTTTTATTTTAAGCATGCTAAGTAATTTAATTTAGTATTTTTTTTGTTTAAATTGGTCAATAATTGAATTAAATAAGAGTAAAATAAAATTTAAATTGTATAAGTAATTTTACTACTAAGTCGATGATTCACGTCAATCATTTGAAGAATTAATCTAATATTATCTAAACCTATATAATATTTTTTACAACAAAATCGACTTTTAGTCGAATTTTATTTACAATTTGGGCAACTTTCCAAAAATACATCGTGGACTTTAAATAGTTATTTATAGTAAATAATTAATTATAAAACAAAATATAAATAATTTAATTTTTCAACACATCTATTGAATTCACTATTAGTAATTTAAAATTATTCTAATAAATTCTTAGAAACAAAAATTTTCATAATAATATCTATCTATATCTAAAAAAATATATAAATAATAATTTTAAAATTACGTAAATCCTGTTTTAGTATAAAATTATTTACATATATTTAATTTAGTTAAACACAGCTCTCTTGATGGGCGGCGAGTAACGGCGTTCGCGTCGTTACTACTTCTCGATGCGACCTTAAAGTGCCGTTTTGACGTTCATTCTGAAATAAAATGTTTAGTTAATATTTTTATAATATAATTATGATTCTAAAGTATGTAATAAAAATTGTATTATATCTATTATACCATTATCTATTTCCATTTATATATTAGTAATGTAATTTCTCCATTTTAATTACAGGAAATTTTATATGAATTATAATTAGTTTATTTTATTGATAGCATTTTAGTCTTATTTGTTTTTTTTAACCTTTGAAGTGTTATATTATTTCATTAAGGTCATCAGTTTCATGCTGTATCTAGTAAACACCAGAGTACGCAGAGGTGTTAAGACACTCCGTTATCCACTTTCCGCCGAATTTTTGAGTGGCCGAAGTCAACCCCGCGCTTTACTTCGACACCAGAGTAAAGAAATGAAAATATGAATATAAATAAATATTTCATTTCCTCGAGTAGGGGTCGAACCCATAACCAGTCGATTTTGCAGCACACTTTGTGCATCTGCGCCACGACTTGCCTCAAAATAGAATGCGAATGCTCGCATTCGTTGACATAATTTGAAAAAATAAAAGTTTAGAATTTTAAAGATTCTATATATCTTCTAAACTTCGTAATTGTATTTTTGTATGTAAGTACAAAATACTGCTCCATCGCTCGTCTACCTGATTAAGTGACAATTCAACATGAAGCGAGAACATTCTAGCTAGACGACTTTAATCTTTTTTATTGGTGGAAAATCCATTCATACAGACCACTGGCACGTGGATTTTTTCTCTGTCGAGTATTACTGTAGAATTTATCTATAGAAATTTTAGACTGTCATATAAGCCCGTTTATAAAAAATATTTTGGCAAAACTTTCCCTCCTTTTAAAGTTCTAAGAGGAAAGAAAAAAGGGGAACATTATTACTTTTCAGTATCTTAGCTAAAAAGAGAGATATTTCAAGCTCAAGCACTGTCTAAGCTAACGCTAGTCCAACAACCTCTTCATATTATGGTCAGTAAACCTATATATCTAATAACCACCACTGGAAGAGTATACGAAGTATACGAATACTATGATAAATTTACTATATTAAATACAAACTATACAAATAATGGATGTTCAAATTTCTTTTAATATTATTTTTGTACCTAGTCCATATAATAGTAAAACACCTAATACATACTTACTAAACATACAAAACTATGAATGCAGGCCAAGAAATGCGCGATTGTTCTGAAACAATGCCCTAAATCTGCCTATTCTCGTTGTGTTCCATGAGTGCATCTTTGTGCTCAAATGGTATACCTATTGTGCTAGATAAGAAAAATAATAGCCATATTTCGAGACAAATATGCTGTTCTCGTATAAGAACAAGGGTGATAGATTTGACGATATCCAAATATTTATAATATTTTTATTCGTGGATTGGATTCGAGGATTCGTGGACTACACCATAGACCTAATAGGATCTGTCAAATTCTCTCACTCTTTGACTTAAATTTCACGCTGTACTCGTGTATATTCACAGGCAGAGGGAACCTAGTATTAAGACACTCCGCTGAATTCTGGACGTATTGCGTGTTGAGTGGCGGAGCTCAACGCCGTGTTTTATTGTTCCCGACACCAGAGCGATGAAATGATATAATATATCATTCATTTCTTCGAGTGGGAATCGAACCCTTAACCTGTTGCGTTTACAGTCAGTCCTTTGTGCCCCTGACGCTAGTGGACTCAATCAATAAACTTTCATAAGAGCGTAATTTCCATTTAATCAATTTTATTTCATTTCATCAATTGTAATCGCGACGGTCGTGGGTTCAATTGCCACTCGGGGTAGTCAAATATTTAACTGTAAACTAACTTTAATAATAACTTAATATTTTCTATTTCCTCACTCTGGTGACGAGGCAAAACACGGCTTCAAGTTCTGTCATTCAATACACAATGCCCTAAAATTTCAGCAGAAAATTGGAAATAGAAATGTTTATTAGAAAGTGGAAAACGGGGCTACGAAGTATTAAGATACTTTGGGCACCTATTGTTAAGATAATAGGTTCCCAGGTTCCCTCAAGGTTCCCTAAGCAGAATACAACGAGAAGCTAAAAAAAAGCTAAAATCCAATTAAAATACAGCTGGCTTATATACAGACAGACAAGTACATATACCAGTCCACCGCTAATCAAATGTGAATGCCACGACGGAATGCTTTCTGAAACAGTGTTCTAAATCTGTCTACTCTTGTTTTGTTTAGTCAGCTCCACTTTTAATCCACAACAATCTATAGTATGTCAGTGTTTTGAATTAAATGTATTGGCTTTATGCTATCTATGTTGATTTCAATGATAGTTTATATATTAATTTGATCAACTTAGAATATCTATGATAGAATAGAAGTTATTTTTTCTTCGTTGTACTCATATTATAAAATAAAATTGTGAACAGTAAACTAATATATAATAACAGAAAAATTAAAGACAGCACAAAATATAACGTAAATACAAATCATTTTCAAGTAAACGTTTAGATGGGATAAATAAAAAAAATATTTTTAAAAAATAAAATTTATTACAATAATGTCACAATCTTAATAAAATTTAATAAATACATAGCAACAGTTATTCATTTATATACAAAATTAAAAAATATATAAGTTTACATAATAAAAATAATATATTACTATATAATAATTATTATATACTATTTCAAACTTACTGGTAGCTCGTGTGGTGTAGACGGCGAGGTGGGGGAGTGGGAGCGCGCGAGGCTGTGACAGCTGGTGGAATTCTTCGTTTCCGATTTCGCTACCACAGTTGAATACTGTGGAGGTTCCGGTGGACAGTCTATACCTACAAATATATCATAGTATAAAACAATTATAAAATACGCAGTCGTGGTGCAAGATCTGGGCGTAAGCGCAACGAGTGTGGGTTCGATTTCCACTCGGGGAAATAAATTATTTTCATTTCCTCGCTCCGGCCACATGTCTGGAAATTTTAAGTAAAAATAGGAAACAGCGTATGTTTTTTTGTAGTTTCGTAAGATCCATATATAAATATATATATATTTAATTATTGTGATCTATGTAGGTACGCATTTAAATAATATGAATAATATTCAAACGCTTAAAAATAAAAATAAAGAGTTAAAAATAAAATAATGGTTCATTGTATGAGAAGCTCGAATTTCGCTTTTATTAAAAACATTTTTAATTATTCAAATTGTAGCATAGTATCAAAATTAAAAATGAATATAAGAGGATGCTTGGATAAATAAGCCAATTAAAATGTATTGAAAACTGATGTAAATTTTCAAACGTAAGCAAAATTTAAATCTACGTGTTATTGAACATTATTTTTTTTCTTATTGGTGGATTTTCGGTTCTTTCTTTTTTAATTATTGTATTGAAATGTTTAATATTTTAATTTTTTTACTCTGGCAATTGGGCGGAGAGTAAAGTACGGTAGTATCTTAATGAGAACGGTGTGTTTCAACACCAGGTTCCCAGATTCCCTCCGCCTACCTTATTATGTGCTGGATACAACGTAAATCTATAAAAAAACAGTTGTGATAATGAATCAGATTTTTATGTTTCCCTAAGTTACTTATTTAAATTTCATTACAAATTATATTATTCTAAACTAGGTAAGAGATTTAAATTCTCAACATTAATCTCCTCATATTTGCCTCACACAGGAAACCAACCCGCTAACACTATCGTAACAACAAAATCTAAAAACGAAACTACTCAAATACAAACAAACAAACATACAAATCACTTGCAATATAATTTAATTTATTTAAATGTTATATGTAAATACAAGGCTTAGACAACAATCTAGAACGCTACGAAGCTTACCGAGTATAATAGCTACATCAGTTTCCAGCAACAATTCTATACGTGGGTAGTTAAGTGGATATTGTGTTATGTCAGTTTTGCCATTTCAACTAATATATAAATATATGTTATTCTATATAAATATATTTATTTTATATGTTAATATAGTATAATTATATAATTTCTTTCTTGGAGATATATATTCAGTTTGGTAATTAAGGTTATATTGGCGCAGTGCTTGTACTTGCGATGATTGCAGGTTTTTTCTCTTATTATGAAATCGATCTGGTAAAACAACAAGGGTACAAGCGTGCGACTTTAAGCGGTTGTGGATTCGTTTCCACTCGAGGACATGAAATATTTAATAATTTCATTTTCTCGCTCTCGGTGGTAACGAGGTAAAGCGTGGTGTTCCGCCACTCAACACGCAATGCCTCCATAATGAGATCGGAGTCTCTTAACACTAGGTTACCAGGTTCCCTCTGCTATGAATATAGCGTAAAGCTTAAAAATAATAGGTTCTTTCTGCTTCTTGCCTGGATAAAATGAAACATTGTTAAAAACAAAAAGCTAGAATCTATAGTTATAGGAACGACGAAAAGTGGAGATATAGGTGACATAATATCATCATTTTCTTTCTGCCTACTTCGTGAATTGCGGAAAATACCATCAAAATGTAAAGAATTTTGTACATATACTCGTATAAATTTTAAGTTCCCTGAAAACTGTGAAGTGGATTATTACGATCAGTTTAACTGAACACTTAATTTTGGCGAGAAATATAATATTTCATATATTATGTAACCACCTTATTTTACTTCACATATTCATTTTAAAGTATAATTTTGCGGCACATACGAGTATATAGTGCAGTAATGAATACGGTTGGTTTTCCGCAAAAAGCTTAATGAATGTATTAAAATGCAAGAACTATACATATATTCATATAAAATATGGTGGAATTACAGCATACTTATTTTTGGGCAAGAATTCGTAGTATCAATTAGTGTCTTCGTTTAAAATTGATACTTAAAAGTTTTGGACGTAAAAACAAAAGAGCACTAAAAGATAATAATTTTTCGAGAAAATATGTTTTTTACTTATAGAGTCAAGTTTACTAAGTGTTGCGTCAAATACCTGAATTTGAGCAATAAAACCTTTTAATGATGAAATAAAACAGTGACTTCTAAGCTATGTTGTTAGACAAACCCGCCGGGTGTCTAAACAACAGGTTTTCACCGACTTATGACCTTACGAGATCGAGGAAATGAAAAATTACATATTTCATATTCTAGAGGGGGAAACGAACCCATAACCTTTCGCGTTGACAATCGCACGCTTGAGCCCCTGCGCGCAGGGCACGGCTGTCCTTAATTCTCTATGTTATATAACATCATGTCAGCGTTGCCAGAAGGTATTAGCGGGACTCCCCGACTTGTAGTCCAAATTTTTAATGTCCCGAGCGAGACAAACATGGTCCCGTTGTAAATTATTCCACGCACGGGAGGATTTCTTTATATATTAATTTATTTTTTAATAATTTACTAACAATTCTAGAAATTAATATCGCTTTTGCTTTAGACAAAATCTGGCAACGCTAATACAATACATTTTATTAATATTACGGGCTCTATTTGATGTAGACTCCGGCTGAGGATATACCAGTTACCTATGTATATCTTTCTATATATAATTTACATATACATATATATACGTATATACAACCGAAAATGTTGTGATTACATTAGATGAAACGTGAAAGGATTCATTAAGCTATATATATTTGTTTTAGTATGAAATAAAATGAAAGTACCTTTATTTTAACATTATAAATTTTATATTTTTGTTAGAAAATGTGAAAATTACACATACATACTCAAACAACTCCCTCTGACTGTAACGTGAGCAAAAATATTTTGAAGTGAAATACTTAACTTGGAAATCTGTTTGTATTTTCAGTCAAATTAAATACTTGTGTTTGTTTATCGACTTCAAAAAGGAGGAGGTTCTCAATTTATTTGGTTTTATTTTTTGATATTGAAAATTAATATTAGAAAAAGTAAATGGAATCGTGTTTTTTTACAATATTATATTGTAGCTGTTAGATTAGCTTTTTTAGACATTTTTATACATAATGATAACACTTAATTATCTTTCTTTATTTTGTAAGAAATTAAGAAGAAAAAAGATAAAAGAAGATACCCAATGAGTGAGCAAAGAAGAATTTGTCTTCTTTTAAGCTAATCAATACCTGAAAAAACGTTTTATATATTTTTAAAGTTAACTTCTATGTACAATTATGTATTTGTACAGGTATATGTGAGTATGTATTTATGTAAAAATGTTTGCTCATATATACGAGTATATGACTTTATCTTATTCTTTAAATAAAGTACAAAAAATAAAAGATATTTAAAGTCAAACCTATAAAACCTGTTAAAATTCCCTTATACCTTGTCAAGTAATTATCCACTGCGGCCTGAGGGAGACCATCGATCGCGACTTGCACTGGGGAATCATTCCGCCTCGAACCACGACCGAGCTAATGTAAATAACTGAATTGTTTTATTTATGTCTTTCGATTTTTAACGCCTTTTACGAATGAAACTTATTTCTTATTTCTTTAACTTTAAAACATATTTTGAGATCTGTGTGGAAATATATATCAGACTTATATCTACTGGACTACTGAACTCAACGCCGTGTTTAGTCTTATCCCAGTGAGCAAATCTGGTCTCTTCTGCCTACACCAAGACATCAAAAAATATATACTTAATATTTTTTACTGTTTGCAAATTATAATATATTTAAAAAATTCTTATGTAAGGAACACTATTTCAGGTCGACTTTTTATATAATTTAATTCACAATTTGAAGCCACAAACAACCCTTTCTTAAAATCGGTTTCCTTATTGAATAGAAACCAAGGGTTGCTCCCGTGTTACTCCATTAACAGATTAGATTCAAGGTATCACATTAGTTATATACTCGTATCTTTGTATGTATATATGTAGCAATTACCTTTACGTACATTTGTATATCATATTACTAAAATTATTAAATATTTTAATAATTTCAATACAAAAATAAATTTTAAACGTTATGATATATTTAAAATGACAAACATTGGATACATCTCCAATTCATTCATCTCTGAGTGGGAATCGAATCTACAACCATCGCGTTCATAGTTTGATGCTGTGATGGTATCTTACTACTATATAGCAATAATATATTATTTATTGCGTATTGTAATACAATACAAAAAGTACCTTTATAATTTTTTTTATCAAAGTCATTTTAACGTAACAGAGAACTAATTCTGTACCTCTTAAGTAAAGAGGGGAAAATGTCAAGAGCTTTGGATTACATGACGACTTTATTCACCACATTCGTTCGTGACACAGTGTCTGTACAACTGTTGTAAAAACATTTTAAATTTGTTTACGTAAGAAAATTACGATGTTTTTTTAAATATTTTTAAATTACTTCAATAATATACTAAATTCAGGGATATATTTTGGTTATCATTAATATAAAGATGGATTTGAGGGCATCGTGGCTTAATAGGATAGTCATAAACGTAAAACAAGATAGTAGTGGGCTGGAACTTCATTCGAAAAAAAAAATCATTTTACGTTCCACGATTTAATAAGATAAAGCAAGGCGTTAAGTTTCACCACTGAACTAAGGAGGAAAGAGATCCTCATTTTTACATGACCTTCCACCGTGACCAGTAGCATCGATACTGTGCTGTCTAAGGTCAACCAATCCACTAATATACCTCATATATACAATATATAAGCTACGTTAGAGTAATTTATTCATTGAGATACCACACCTGTGAGAGCCAGCTACATATAATGCCGCTCAGATTGTTCAGATTTCTGGAAAGGTCAGTCCATTCTACAGATACAAAACTTGTATTATGTCGAAGCTCTCGATATAAATATCGACATAATCAAAGACTTTTTTTCAATTATTAATATTTAGTTTTTTCAAATAAATTCGAGAATTATACTCTAATACGTGAATTATACTCTTATACGTTTAAATTGGTATTAATTTCAGAACATAATTATACAAAAACGCCTTTCTTCTCTCTCTTCTCTTTTGTACTATCCAATTCCTCTCGCTTACATAAAATGTAAATAAAACAGCTTTATGCTTTTTCAGTGTGCGAACCATCTGGGGTCAAATGTTGAGACATTCCGTTCTCCACCGTATTTTCCATTAATTTCCGACACATTGCACGTTGAGTGGCGCAACATAGCGCTGTGCTTATACCACACTAAAATCTAAAAACCGAATTTCTCCGAGTACAAACAGCTCTTGCGATGAACATGTCATTTACAGGCTATGTATACTATTGAAATTGATTTATAAAGCTAAGATTTTTAACAGCTTAACCCGTAAAGTTACTAAAATATAATATATTTTACATACTAACCATATATAGGATAATCAAACTAAAAACATAATATATAAAAGTTTAAAATTAACACCCTGTATAGCGTCGGGAGCATTCTCTAAACAGTAGATACTAACACTAATGATTAATGCTATGAACTTTGAGCTTTCCAACTAGGGTGACATTCATTTGAATAGAGCGGTTCAGATTTCTTGAACTAAGTAAGCGACAACCTCAAATCTCTTGTGACGATCTCACAAACTTCGTGTCAATTTTGTATAGTGATAAGTTTATGAGAACGGAGAAATTAAATAGTGTTGACATGTTACTTAAATCTTTAATGCTTAAAAATTGCAAGTTTTACAAGCGGTTTTTCCAATTTCCGCCCAATTTTTCGTGATGAATCGTGGAACGGAAGCCGCACTTTATCTATTAAAGAAGAGTTTTTTTAGTATCACGCTGTATCGCGTACAAAGCGGCAGTAGGCAGAGGAAACTTGGGAACCTAGTGTTAAGTAACCATTCCTCACGTTCCGCCGGATTAAGGATTTTTTATTACTGTTTTCATATTCAAGCTAATTTTACTTAGTAGGAAATAAGTTACATTTAAATTATTTTCAATTCTCTTCTCTGGTACAACAAAGCACGGTGTTAGGTTTCACCACTCATAACACAATGTCTCGAAAATTGGACGAAAGTGATAAAAACTTGCTGCGGACATTGTTTTTTTTTCTTAATAATTATAAACGGAATTTTACTTTTCTGTGAAAGTAAGTACATTTTACTATACTTAATTAAATTTATATAAGTACGTAATTGGCATGACAATTGCTATATTAAGACTAAATAATAACATATTTGACATTTTTTGTATATTCCAATATATTTCAGCTATTAGATAGATTGATAAATTGCTTCAAAAAGTTAAGGCATTCATCATTTTGTTTTACATTAGGATTTGTAGCAAACTTTTTTCGATATTTTAGATTCGTATATTAAAAATGATAATAAATTATTGTTAAATTACTGTTGTTTTTTTATTATTTGGATTTATTTTTTAATAATTTAAGTATATTTGAAATAATTTATATCAAAGAGTGCAGTAGATTAGTTTAAATTTAATTTAATATTTTAAACTATGAATTGCGACGTTGACATCTGCCACTCAATACGTAGTGTCTCTAATTCGAATGGAAAACGGAGTGTTGTAACGTGCGAGAGAAATCAAAAGCTTAACACTTTTATAATGTCATTAAACGCTTAGTAAGTAATATTTATTTCAATTAAGTCAATGACTTATATGCAATTAATATATAACAATAATGAAATAAATCTATTAACGTACTGAGTATAAGAAAAATAAAGATTTCCTTTTCCCCCAATATTCCTAAAGGGAGATGAAAAGACTTCTTCTTTTGTTAATAAGCAAAGTTAGTGCAGAGTAGCAAAGTGACTCAACACAGAGCACAATAGCTCTAAAATTATATAATAGTTTATCTTTCAGCTTTGTGTTTGT
This sequence comes from Heliconius numata, assembly GCA_016802625.1. Classification (NCBI taxonomy): domain Eukaryota; kingdom Metazoa; phylum Arthropoda; class Insecta; order Lepidoptera; family Nymphalidae; genus Heliconius; species Heliconius numata. The sequence continues at coordinate 149,358 of JAEBDU010013495.1, read as the reverse complement.
TTAAATCTTACTGTGCAGCATCTGTAAAGAGTTACTATAATAAAGTTGACTTTTATTTTTTCAATTTATAATCCTATCTTAATTTTTTTCAAGTATTTTATTCAAGTAATATAGCAGGTTAGATAAGGGATACTTAGTGTTAATACAGTTCCCAACTATAAATTTTTGAGACATTGTGTGTTGAGTAGCGGATATCAACGCTGCATAATCTTTTAAATGTTATACATTTTTTTTGCCTATCTATGTTACTCAAAGCTTTTTGAGGGTAAAAACATTTCGATTTATACATTTATTTTCTTGCACATTATCTGTGTAGTAGATATTGGTCGATTTTTTGTAATATTTGACTAAAATGATATAAAACTCAGCTTCACGCTGTTTTTTGGAGTAAGATGATCTATTTAGATAAAATGGGAACATAATGTTAAGACACTTTGCTTGCCTTAGGATTCTGAATTGATACCATGTTGAGTGGCAGAACTTAACGCCGCGCTATGCCTCGTTACTAGATCGATTAATTTCCTCAAGTGAGAATCGAACCTACAACCTATCGGGTTAACCGTCTCACACTTGAGCCCTTGCGCCACGACTGGCCTTATCCATACCTATATTATAAATTCGAAAGTAAATCTGTCTGTCTGTCTTTTACGCAATCAGGGTCAAACCGCTAATTTAATTGTGATAAAATACTCATATAGAGATACTTGAGGGTCTCGGGATGAACATAGGATAGTTTTTTTTCTCATATTTGTAATATTTTCGATATATACCAATATATTAAAATACTTATTAATTTGACATGCAATTTATTCTGCCATGTTAATAACAACCGTCGCTAAACGACCGTTGCTAAGCAACTATTTGCAAAGTTAGTTGTTAGAAAACGTCACCCAAAATGAGCTTGCTTAACGCATCTCTCTATTGAAAGTTAAAAATAATTTCATAAATATATTTAATAAATATTCGTATAGTTCAAGCGGGCGTAGCCGCGTTCGGGTCCACTAGTACACATATAAATATACATAATAATTATGTTCTTATCATAAAGAGGTCAAAGCCTAGTTAAGCTTCACCTTGAAACAAACACGCAACTTACATAATAAACAGCCGTAATACAGTCATTAACGTGAACTCGATCTCAACATACGCTCTGAAATCTCTAACTGTAATTATATTAAGATTTATATCTTTGGAATATGAATATTTGTAATATATTTGGCTTATAACATTAATATTATGTAATGGTTGAAGCTATCGTTTCAAAACGTCTTATACATCTTCAACAAGGTGATCGTGGATTCGTTCCCCATTTGAGAAAATGAATTGCTTCGATTTCTTCTGCTAAGCGGTGCGGCGTTAGGTTACGACACACAAACACGTCCAAATTACTTGAACTTAGATAAACACTGCCTCTGCTTACAGATGTGAAAAAGCTTGAGGCAACTTTTATATTACGAAGGGCTACGATAGTGCGATTGCATACGTGTCAAGTAGTAGGCAACGACGGGTTTTGCCTCGTTACCAAAGCGATGAAACGAAAATATTAAATATTTCGTTCCCCCAAGTGGGAATTGAACCCACAACCATTACATTTACAACCGCACGTTTATGCCCCTTCGCCACGACAATCTCTATATTATTTTTAAAATTCTTTATGCATTTTATTTCAAGAAAGCTCCCACAGCTAAAAGATGGTATTCAAATTGAAAATGAAAAATAAACAACAAAAATAAGTAAAAGTTTCTTACATTAGCGTTCCTAATTGAAGATGAAAAGATTCCAGCGCTTGTTCGGTTAATAAGCAAAGTTTTAGAGTCGACAGTACAATGGATCGACTCGCAAATTACAGGGCAGTTTGTCTAGCAACGTCTGTGTCGTGCTTTATTGGGTAGTGGGTACAAAATCTTTTTGGTTTTAAACCTATTTACTGAGCTTTTGCAGAGTAGTGTGTAGACTCTCCGTTTAAGTCTAATAAGAGGTCTATTTCATGCACAATGTACATTTTATATCATAAAAAATTATACATTAAGGCTGTGGCTAACACGTACAATCTTATAACGAGACAACACAACGTTGATTCCCACCGTTCAACACAAATTGTCTCTATCATATTATATGCGTAATATGTAAGAATGGGGAACGGAGTGTCTTAACTCTAGGTTCCCTCTGTTTCCTAATACAGCGTGAAGCTGATTTAATTTTAATTTGTATAAATACTCATAACTCAGTTAGAAAAACATAAAACGAAGTGATGTTTCACAACACTCACATAAAATATCAAGCACGAGAAAGTTCTTCGTATTCTATAGAATGTGTTAGCTCAATTGGGTGCAGTTACTAAGTTATGAGCAAGCGTGGCTACGGAGCATGAATACCTTAGACGTAAAATTATTCACTTGTTCATAACATACCTATCAGAGTAATATTGTTTTAATTCACTCGCTCTGGTAACAAAACAACGAGCGGCGTTGAGTTCCGTAACTCAACACGCAAAATCTCAAAAATTTACAATTTATGTATCTTAACACATGATCACCATTGTCGACCCTGTGATAACCTAAATTTATATGTGATAAATAACGTGAAGCCTACGTAGTTTGGAAATTTCAGATTTATTTTAGAAAGGAGAACTGTTCCTTCATAAGTTTTAGCTTTTTTAATGTATAAAATGATTTGTTCTACTAAAATGAAGAAATAAAACTAAATTTAAACATAAAAACCCTCCAAATGGGGATTGAAACCACAATCATCGCGTTCAGTCAAGTACTTGCCAACTCTACTACATTTCATGGTAGGATTTAAATCTAACATTTAGAATCGTACAAACACTATGGATTGTTCACGATTTATAGAGCACTCTGTCTAATAACATCTGTGTTGTACAGGTTTATTGCACGTTGGAGTTACGAAATACATTTTTAGATTTTCTCCCGTATTGTGATTGAGTGAGCTTTTAGTTATTTTTCATAAGATTTTCAAGAGAAAAGTTCGTAGAGCTCAAGATATTAGAGCGTCTCTAGTGATTTGTGAAGATGCAGTGCAGTGTACTTTGCTTTATTATCTTATAAGTAAGTAGTTGTTGCTTGCAATTTTATATGCGTGGACTTTAGAGTGTAAAATGGAAAATGTTTTTTTTTATTTGCGAGGAGGATTATCGATATTAAGTATTTTTCTTGACTAAGCCTGAAATTATAATTTAAACATGTTAAAACTATTTAGTAAACAGCATTCTCTCTTGCCAACCAATAATTCTGGGCAATTAGATTTGGGTAGAGGAAAGTACAAATCTTCCTACGAAGCTACAAGATAAATAAGTTGTAAGAAGCGTAAAAAAAGTTGGTGAGAACGTATGGCTTCGTGGTCAGAGCGTTTTGACGATTGACATGCGGCGCGAGTTCAAATCTTGCTACGTTAATTATTTTATTCTAATATTCTTCTTTCCTGAGTGAAGAATAACACTTTAAAAATGTTAATGTTACTACTGATTGATCTTTTTTTATTAAAATGATAAGCAATATTGACATAACGTTACCAAAATTATATTGTTTCTATTTATCCTTTAATTCTGATGTCCAAAACAAATACATTGACAAATTAAACATGTATAATAAGCTCAAAAACAACTTAACTTGAGTCAACTCCAAATTTCATCGACAAAAAGGATGTACTTTAAGAAAACAATTACCCAGGCGTCACTCGAAGTGCGAAATGAGGATCGTAAAGCGTCTTCGTTAGTGCCCTTATCAAAAGATGAAAAGATTTCTCCGTAGTTTGCTCGGTTAATAAGGAAAGTTGTGAAATATTACTGTGAGGTACAGTACCATCGGTGGACTTTAGAGTTAGTACAGTTTGTCTATAGGTCTTTGTGACAAAGCCTCAAAGGTACTGTTGTCTTATAATGTAATTAATTATTACTTAATAAATTGATGTGATAAATAAATAAATATCATGTTGTTTCGAATTCAAAACGTAAAGTTATTTATTTCTTGTCTTGTTTAGGGTTATATTGTTAGATTTGATAATAGCTTTCTTAGTTTTATTGAACACTGAAGAAAGAAAAGGTCCAAATCAAACTCATGAAAAACTTATAATATAAGTTTTGTCAAAATGAGTAGATTGTAAAAACAGCAAATTTTTATTTTTCAAAAATATCCAAAAACTAAGTAATTCCTTTCTACCATAGTAACGTAGGCATAAGGAACATGGGAACCTAGTATCAAGACAGAGACAAGAAGACTCTATTCTCATTATGAGGCTTTTTTTGCCCATTTTCCGCCGAATTCAATTCGGCAACACAATAAATTCCTTATTTATTAACTAAAGCTATTATTTTCTTAATTATTTCCTTTTTTATTATTAGTTTCTTTTTTCTTATAAATCTATCATTAATTTCTTATAAAACTTTATTTAAAAGGTCGTATGCTTCAAACCGTTTTCAATTTTATTATGAACAAAAGAAACTTCTCAGTGTAAATGCAATTCGTGAATGAAAGTACCCATTAGTTTCGTCGTAACCTAAATGTTAGGTAGAGTTCCATTTTATTATGTAAATTCACTAATACAAACAATTTGTATTATAAGCGGGTGGTTCTATAATATGTACATACATTTCATAGGATAATGAGAACTGTAGCAGTTTAGGGATCTTCAATTGTTTTAAATGCATTGAAAAATTTATGAATGTAAAGTAGTTTAAATTTTTCTCTCATACCAGGATAGGCAAAGGATATGTAGGTTTTTAGCTTCTCGCTGTACCTCACACGTAGTAGGATAGGTATATAATTAAATAATATAATAGACTTAGCGGTGGAAAAATTAAAATGGTGTAAATAGGCTTATTTTTCTTTCAAGTGAGTGAAACTCATAAAAATCTTGATTTGTAGTTATATAATTTACTGAAAATATTTAGTACTGAAATATAATATAAACTATATAATTATATACTACACGATTTAAACCGTCTTTCATCCTAATAAAAAATAACCCAAAAGCAATAAAAACTAAATAACAAAAATCATATTTACATCCAACATTAAGAATAACAGGACTTAAATAAATGAAAACCTTAATATTGTAAAAAAGATGTGGGATTTCCATATAGGATGGCCAATTCGAGCTCGCATTACGCTTAACGATACCATCTTATCTTAAGAGCGGTCCGCTTAGGTTCAGTATAAAAATAAATGGCCCTTGATTTTTAACGTTATTTTAGAGGAAAAAAATTACAATATTATTAAAGTTGCATAAAAAAATAATTGCGTTCATATATATGTCTGTTTAAGACTTATTATTTATGTCAACATTCTATTAATAGCAAAAAATATTATCATCTTATATTATACTGGTCATCGTCCACAGCTTTGGTTTCGTATATTTAAGTGTTAAAAGTAAAATCTCAGTTTTTCCAATTCCCGAAGGAATATTGAAAGATCTTTTCTTAGTATTCCCATACTCTCCATAAAGTACTAATATGTTAAATGTTAATTTTCTAGTCCAGTAGCTTTATCTGTGCGATATCTATCAGTTATTTAGTAACGAAAGAGTTTTATTATGCTTCAGGGCGTTCCCCTGCGTTGGCTGAGCCTTTCTTGAGCGTCCATCAGAGCTCATACTTCTTCAGGACGGAACTACTCTCACATCTCAAAATATATATATACACCTTTTCCTAGATCCTACGTCGACATTAAAGTACTAATGCCATGGCATTAGGGTATGCCCTAAAATATATATATTAAATAAATATTTTATATCCTCAATACTCAAAACCTAGTATCTAGGGTTGGATTACCTAATAAACTAGACCAGAAACTCAAAGGCAGGTCACTATCTGTTACGACTAGCCTTTATGTGAGATCGTCAAACGTTTGACTACCTAATGTTTGTGGAACACGAAGGAGATCTGCACACCCATCAATTTTTAATAGTAAAGTAGCTTAACTTAACCTACCACTCTCTATTCTAAAATTTATGAACCTGCTCTTTAAATTTCAAATCAATTTAATCATTCCCCGCGTATCGTACAAAGATCAGGACCTAAAGCGAAATTTCTCATCCTAGAGGCCTTTTATAAAATTAATTAATATTAAACAATGTTTACATTAAAGATTGAATATCTAAGAACACAGCTAACATTACATTCAATATAATATATTAAATAGAAAGGCGTTCTAATTAATTTTAAACAAAGCTGGTTTCTTTTAGTATCTATTCTAACGTGATGCTTACAAACGTAGATATTATATATCAATATTTTAGCTAATGAAGAAATTGTTACCACTAAGTTGGAAAAATTAAATGAAAAATATAGCAAAAATCTTTTACTATTTTACTAATTTGCTAATATGAAACATGAGTGCCATAATTAATTACCTTTACTAAGTGGAATAAGATCCGGGTTGCGGTCGTCGGGGGAGGATCGCTTCTGGAGTGTCGCTTTTTGGTTCTTGGCTGATTGCATTGTCACTGAGGATAAAAATTTATATTATAATTTATATTTTTAAAGCTTCACGTCCTTTCTCGCATGTCGGGATAGAAAGGGAGGGAAGTTAGTGTTAAGATACTTGTTCCCCACATAACAAGTAAATTTGAGAAATTGTGTGTTAAAAAGCGGAACTCAACGCTGTACTTTGTCTACGAGAGCGATAAAATGAAAATAATTCAATTATAATCATTCTTCCGAATGGGAATCGAACCCACAACCAAATCGTATAGTCAGATGCTCACGACAGAAATATTACCTAAATGACTATAATTGTAATGTAAAAATCAGCCAAAATATATTGTTATAGTTGAATGTAGACTAAGTCACAGAAAAAAAACATTATAAAGCTCTCTTTTATTTCTCTCTTATGGGCGAAAACGATGAAAAGAACCTAGATACAGACATAAAATTAAAAATATGCGTAAAAAGTAATACATATAACATACCTTCATAATCTCTAGCTCTATGCCGTATTCGGGTGGCAATAAGGGCGAGGCACAAGATGACCGCGACAGTGAGTGCCGCACCCAACACTCCGCCCACCGCCCAATTTACTTCCCAAGGTTCTTGAGGTTCTGCGTAAAAAATATTTTTTTTTCATGTAATAAATAAATAATAAATTTTAAAGTAAAAATTATATTAGTAAAAGAAGTCGCTCGACCAAATATACGATCAAATATCGCTTACATGAATATCTACATGTTATAAGATCTTTTAAAATATGTTTAATAATTATGTTGTTTTGCTTCACGCCGTGTCCAACATTCACTAGGTTCCCTCGGTCTAGCCTGCTCGATAGGCAGAGGGAACCTAGTGTTAAGACACTCCATTCCCTATTTCCGTAAAAACTTACGTAAATAGACTTACGGGGTACGATTACTTACACAAAATTTAAAATTTAAACGATGCTAGAATAACGTTGTCATCACAACTCGATTAAGCTACGAAATTGATACTAGAATTTAAGCTAAGTCGCCGTTTTCATGGCAATGGTAACGCCTATACTTTTACCTAGCATGTCGTTAGGCGGAGATTGAATTTAGGTCCGAATTAGCAATTTTGATGTTATATTATACATTATTTGAAAAGTGTTATGTACCTTAGAATGAACTTGACTTAAGAGTATATGGGTTAAAAGTTTCCGTGTGTGTATTTATACCATTTATAAGAAAGTCATCGATCGGAATAGATTAAAAATGCAAATATATCTTTAAATATGGATATTTTTACCAGTTCCGCATAAATAGGAATCTAAGAATAAAAACGTACTTTTTTACAGACAAAGCACGACTAAACATGCTATGTTTCAAAAATTAAGTGGAAAATGGGGAACGTGGAAATTCAGGATCCCTACTCTGCTGCATGCCTACTTAACTTACGCGTAATAATATGGTCGGTGCAATTTCTTAATATGTTGTAATTTTATTTTTTTCAGATTCGCGCTGTATCCTGCATGTAGCAGCGTAGCCAGAGGGAGCCTGGTGTTAAGACACTCCGCTCCCAACTTGACACTGAATTTTGAAGGAATTGAGTGTTGATTGGCGAAAGTCAACGCCGCGCTTTGCCTCAACACCAGAGCAAAGACCAGAAAATATTAAATATTTCTCAACCCGTCGCCAAGACTCTAATTATCACGGTATAATTATACTTATACCGTTAATTTGTGAATTCTACGTAATAAACAAAAAACTTCCCACTCTTAATCGAGAGATAATACCCTCGAGAAACTCCGAGGAGATTTTGATATTAAATTTCTAATTATCATATTTATTATACGATTTTCCTTTTATTAACATTTACGTAGAGTGTGCCAGTTTGAAAATCATTCATTTAGTGTACAAAAGTCATAATTTAATTAAGATTGTGTTCTGCCTTCATTCGTATTCCTATATGAATATGTTAATATATTTAATATAAAATATTTTGAAATTTCTATAATATTTATATTATCCTAAATGAAAAAAAATATGGTTTGGTAAGTCCGTTAGCCTACCGAGGAAGTAGGTTCAGTGTAGTTTTAGATACTTGTGTGTATATTTTCTTAAATAACTTTTTGTTGTTTCCATATAACAACACGGGTAAAGCCGTTGCAGAAAGCTAGTTTAAATATAATAAGACTATATATCTATATATAGGTTAAATCTTCAGACGGGACAAAGATTAGACATATTTAAAGTGTTTTAGTATGAAAATGTTTAGCGTTTAGCTCCGCAGATGCAAAAAATTAAGTATCGAAAAACACATTAAATAACAATTTATTACATTTCTCCCCGCTCAGATTCGAAGTGGCAACCGTCAAAACATTCCCACGCACCACAACAGCTGTTAAAACAGACAAAAGTCCAAAATCCGTACAAATTGTAAACATTAATTAATTATCTAGTTAAGAAAGGGATTTAGCTTCGTAATTCGTGATTCATAATAATTATCATGACATATCATTTGTCAGTGTCAAAATTATGTATATGATGATTTCATACCAGATATCACGGATACCTACATATATAGATAGCTTTATAAAAAATCACCTTCACGCTGTATCCCGCATAAAACAGGATAGGATAGAGGGAACCTAGTGTTAAGATACTCCGTTCTTCACTTGTCACCAAATTTTACGAGGCATTGAGTGTTGAGAGGATCTCAACTCTGAACTTTTGCTTTTGTGCCAGAGAGGAGAAATAAAAATATTAAATAAATAATAATTCATTACCCCGAGTAGGGATGGAACTCACAGCCGTTGCGTTACAGTAACGCTGCCCTAACCCTGCGCAACAACAGACTCAAATTACGTTGAAAATATATAATTAAATTAATTTAATTTTATAATTAGGTCTAACTTCAAAGAGCTTAAATTGTGGTAAGCTTTCAAGTTTGGAGTGCAGTTTCTGTCTAATTAGCCTCATATTAACTTATTTCATAGTTTGCGGTATAGAAGAACTTCGTGACATAGGCTTAGGCTCTCCATTCTCTACTAGGATTAAACCTAGAAAGGACCCAGTATAGCAATTTTCCTGAATAAACTGGGTAATGTCATACATCATTTATAAGTATATACTTATATTAAGCTATGAGATGACCATAGGTATGTATATAATTTTTCATCATATGATAATAAAATATATATTTTACTATTAATATAAAATATGTTATTAATATAATAAATTATTTAATTTATAATCATTTAATAGTTATAATATGATTTCATCTTTACCTCGACATTGTTCCTGGCGTTTGATGCAAGTATACATACTCGTACACGTACTACGTTACATACATATATAGGTATATCGTACGTCCTAGAAACGGTATCATTTTTCCATTATACGCTTATTATAATTATAAGCGTAGATTGTTTTATAATTGTTATTTAAGCTCTAATTACAGTTATTCTTTTTGGAATAAATTTAATTCAAATCTGTTTAAAGATATCTTAAAATATATTGGTAGTATATGTGTTACATTCATCCATCCAGCAGGGTTGGCAGGGGGAACCTAGTTTTTCACACTCCATTTCCTATTTTCTGCTCAATTTTCGTCATGTGTTGAATGACGGAACATAACGCTGCGCTTTTGATAAAAATAGTAATAAGTCTAAAATATTTTTAAATATACAAAGACAGTTTCTTACTGTCACAACAATACTAGAATTTTTTTATTCCATACTATAGATGAATACTGTTAAAAGTATTTTGATAAAATTCCTTTTAATTTTTCATACCTTGTTATATATAGCAGCATTCGTTCAATCGTTGAAACGTGACGCGTATGTAAAGCTAATTAGATATTAATGGATCCCATACAATGGAAACAAACTCGCATACCTCTCGCGTCGAAGTATTTTTAAATATTCAACACGCATTCGCGATCACTCGAACGATTTTGTAATGGAATATATGAAAACTTAATTTTCTTTATGCTGTATGATTTGTAAAAGCTATTTTATATATTAGTGTGAAATAATTTCTTATTAGTTTAGTCTGCATTTAATAATATTTCATATTTTCGCGGATTTTACATTATAATATTATAACAATTTATGTATTTTACTTTTGAATGGCGAAATTAAACTAATATTAAATGGTTAAATATTACTTCTGGCACAAAAAGGTCTAAAAATTAAACAAATAACTAAAAAAGAGCTGAGAACTTTCAAAG
>JAEBDU010013495.1:66423-108722 GCA_016802625.1 Heliconius numata | reverse complement strand
AATATATCTTCCCAAATAATTTATCTCAAGATAAAGAAAGAAACAATTGATTCCATTAAAAATAACAAAAACCATTGAGCCCCAACCTGATTGACATATTACGTTAAAAAGAACAATTCTTTGTAAAACTCATTTATCAGATTCTCTGGAAGACAAAAAGAGGGTGAAGAAAAGGCAAATCATGTACTCACCACCGTTTACAGAGCAAATAAGTTTGAAATTGCCCCCTTCGTTGTAGGGGCCGGCGATGCCAGATATTTCTTTGCCAAACTCGTCAAAGATCATCGGCTTAGATGGAAGCTCTGTGGAAAAATATACTGTTATATACAATGTAGATAGGAAATATGTATATATTTTGTGTTTTTCGATGAAATGTGTTTTTTTAGTCTATTGCGATTGTTTTTAAACCTTAAATGCATATTGTCTAGATGAAGAAATAATTGAATATAGTCATTGCCTAGATTGAAAATTGAACCCACGATCATCGTTTACAATTAAATTCTTTCCCACTGTACCACGATGGTTTCCAATATATATTTGTCAATGTAAAATATAATAAACTTCTACAAAAATATTTTAAAACAAGGCTTTAATTAAGCTCTCATAATTTTCGCTTACGTCGGATAATTCATTGGCCATATTGAAATTATACGATAAATTGATTCTGATTTCAGCGTAAACGAATTTTTCGACATTCATGAAAAGTTATTGTTTTTTATAATGATCATTATTGTAGGAAAGTGGGAAGCGGAAGTATTTTAATGGGAATAGATTATCTTAACAGTAGTGCCTAGTGCCTATTCTACAAAAAATATTATCTAGGGAAATATTTTTCTTAGGTTGTCACGGTATAATGTATAACTGCAAACAGAACGGGAACTACGAGGCGTAGAACGCAACCTTTTAGGTCTGTAGGTGTATTGGGTGCACTAGAGAGGAGAGGATTTCTCAAAAAAAAATCTACGGGCAAGAGAATAAACAATTTAACAATTTATAGTCCATAATAAAACAAAATAACAGATTAAGATTCCTTCCTCTAAAGAAAAACAAAACAATTTACAAATAGTAAATTATATACACTATATCAATTTCTGATGCTGACTGACATTTTTTTCCGCAAATACTCTACGACTCTATCTAGTGATGACTCACAGTAAAATAGATATCTACTATCTCTGTGCTAGCTTGTATGAAAGTTTTTAAAGTAATGAGTAAATGTGTTTCAGAGATACGGTATTGTACGAATGTTCTATATATAGTCTATGTACCTTGTATTTTTTACGTATCTTTTAGAAAAAAAATGTAGTTTGGATAGCGTAACCTAACACCGTATTTTGAATGTAATATGTATTTGCGTCCCCCTGTAAACTAGATAATTTTTGTTGTGGGTGCGATTCCTATTCAATGTAATATTTATTTTTTTTATTTCCTCGTTCTAGAAAACCATCTTTTATATAAACATACGCTACATAATCGATTTTTAGTATCACAAAAATTATATGAGGAATATAAAAATAAAATTAAATATTTTATATTAAGCTTCCATTCCCTTTTATATTTCCAAATTCTCATTTTACGAAATCTACATCTTAAATTCATCTAGCTTTAACTACTTCCTGTGGAAATGGATAATTTTCTAACTAGCGCTCATTCTTTTATTACGAAAGTCTTATATTTAAAAATGCGAATCGCGTTACGGAATCACATTGCGAGTTGGTTTAACTCAGAATTTTCTGTTGTTCTCTCTACAAAATAAGCCGTAATTACTGCTCTTGGAGGCGAAACGTTTACAAATTATTCTTTCACCTGAATTAACTTTGCCTAGTTCAAGTATGGAACCAGATGCCTTAATAAATTATACTATTTTAAGTAAATTTTGGTGGATAGTCTATTATTTTAAGTATTTGGACTTTTTTTAGCTTCCGTTTCCATTAAGACACTTCCGTTACCCACATTCCACCGAATTCTAGAGGCATTGCGTGTTGAGTGGCGAAACTCAACGACACGCTTTGCCTCAACACCAGAGCAAAAGGATGAAAATATAAATATAATTAAATAAAATTTAATTATAAAAAATATTTAATACAGTAATCTCCAACCAAATATAGGCAGGCATACAAATATGACTTCTCATCTTGAAACACCATTTACTAATCCTACGTACGTAGAACACGACAAAGGAAATAAAAACATTTTCGCTGACTGAATAAAACAAAGAATGGGACCGAGAAATTGGGACTAGACTAAAAGGTAACACAAATATTCTTTCTATTATAGTACCTGTTTATAAAACTCATAATAAGATACTTTAAATTTTTAATATAGTATATTATACAAAATTAATATTACGATAATATTTATTATTTGTTTTTAGATAATGTAGATATTTTTTTAATTAGTGGATTTTATAACCACGTTCACCATCGTAGTCCGCTATGTTCATTTATGTTTATGCGTTATCTAAAAATATTTTTGTATTCTTAGGAATAATATGTTAGAAAAGTAGCAAGATATATATTTTCTTTAACTTCGTGTTTTTAATCTGTTTTGTGGACAAGAAAAATTAAGTTAGGTTGCTTCCGCTGTACAGTAGGTTAGAGTCTGATTGTAAGCGTAATGTAGGTTTGCTTCTCACTCAGACAATCTCTAGAGGAATAACAGATTTAAAGGCATATAAAAATATATAATAACAATAACTTGAATCTAAAAAACCTAAATTTATCATCGACTCGGAAAGAAATTCTACAAAATGAATTTATAATATAAAACCATTGTAAATAACAACTAATTTAATTAAACTTTACATTTTGTTCCTACATATTATGCGGACATGGAAAAATCAAATCCTACGTATCTTCAAACAAGTAAATTGCGGATAAACACACGGACGAACGTGGCCGGCGAGATGAGGATGTTTTCGTTGACTTAGAACTAGGGTCGGATGGAAACCTTGTGAAAATACCACCTTCTTTACTTTTGCTTAGTTTCGAAACGTTTTTACGTATTTGTTTAGTCATCGAAAATTTAATTTGAAGAATAGTTTAAGTACAAATTATATATCAGCGTTGTCAATTGGTTAGATATATGTTAAGGTTTATGGGGGATACAGTGTGAAACTATCACGTGAAGCCACCATCAATATGATTTTTACCCGACTATTGCAGAACTATAACTTAATCTAATAACTTTATACATAGTATACAAAACTTATACATTAATTTTGCAATAAAAAAGGAATAAAGCAAAATATTATTAAAACATTCACTATAAGGGTTGATATTATGAAAGTTACAAAAACAATATGAAAACCACGTCACCTCAGTAAATTGCGAATAAATAGAAAATGGGACCGTCGTGGATTCCAAACAAAAGGGGTTTGCTATGGCCCATGAGTATTCTGCACTGTATCTGGATAATAGCCGGTCACTTTTGTAGGCATTTGGTAAAACGCTGATATCGATATACGAACAGCTGTTCCACGATATTATTTTGTGTGTTTTCGTTTATATTATTTTCTTTGCTTCCCGATGTGAAGCCTGAAGCTGATATTTTTTTTTGATCGATTTAGAATCGAACCCATAACAGTCGCTATAGCTGTGTGGGTTGGACGTGACCTATTTTGTACTATAAACTGCTTACATTACTATTGCAGCAGTGACAATCTAATAGTTAATAGGAGTCTTTTAACATCGTCGAATAAACTGGTAAGTTACCCTATACACTAATTTCTATTTAATATTGTAAAACAAAAGAGTTAACTACAAGTTTAACTTCTTTTCTTCTTAATATTGTAAAACAAAAGAGTTAACAAAGAGTTAACTACAAGTACAAATAAAAAAAGTATTGGATAATCCATTTAACAAGAAATATATACTCATTGATATCTACATAATATAATATTTGTTTATGGAATATTATTATCAATCATAATTTTACTAAATTAAACCATCAAAGTTTTAATACGCATCAGCTTCTACACGGTATAAGTGAAAGTAGGTCACAAAACAATATAACCCCTAATTTAATTTTCGTCATAATCAACGATATTATTTTATCGAAAATTTCATACAGCCACCCATTGTGACGAGGCGTTTTGTTATCGAATAAAATACTTCAGGCCCTTATGGCGCAGTGGGACAGATGTGAACGTGACTGCTGTAGGTTTGACTCGTGGGAAGGGAAATGTTTGTATTTTAAATATTTTTTCTTAATTGTTTTTTTACGTACTTGATTCGTGGGATCGAATCCACTACTATAGCGCTTACAGTCAGAACCCAATGCCCCATTACGGTTTAAAAACTATATTAAAGTATACAAAATGTGTATTTAAAGTAATTTATTATTCACAAAATCATTTTACAATGCTTTTACTAAATGAATTCTTTTAAATATAAAGTAACAACGTAAAAAGTAACAAGAAAAAGAGAATGTTACTTCATTTTCACGCCTTTTCAAACGTGAAACTATTTTGCGACGCAGATTTAGAGGCTATTTTATATAGCAATTTAAAAACGTCCAATGGATAAACAACTTGGTTTAAGTTCTTTAAATTTCTTTTTATAGTCATGTTTAGTGACTAATTACTATTTAATATATTTATTTCTTCACTGTGGTGTCGAAGCCATAACGCGGCGTTTTTTTCTGCCACTTAACACTTTTTTATCAGCTTCACAGGGTATATATCAGCAGGATAGCCAGAGAGAACCTTGTGTTAAACCCCGTTCCCCTCTTTCCGGCCAATTCTATATTAATTTATTTTAGTATTTTTGTACCGAAGTAAAAAAATATATTTATAATTAATGTTAATACAACAATATAAATAAATACAGCTTAACTTAGGAACCTAGGCCGGAACCTAGGAACCTAATGTTAATTTCGTTCCGCAATTTTCGACGAATTCTTAAGTTTCAAGTTACAGCGAAAGTATATTAACTCCAAGCTTAATATCAAACTTTATATTTACGAACTCGCGATTCGAGCGTAAGTCACTCTCTCCTACAGTTAGTTTCTTATTTTATTTGCTCGCAATTCTACTTATATATGAGGCTGGCAGTTGTATAAGAGGGGTAACCAAAATTTTTGATAGTTTTATTGTTATTATTATATACAACAGAAATACTCATATTATATTGTTTATTTAGCTTCATGCTGTATCCCGCACACAGCAGGGTAGGCAGAGGAAACCTGGGAACCTAGTGTTAAGATACCGAGTTCTCCATTAAGACACTTCTATTCCCTATTTTTGCTGAATTCCATTGGCTTTGGAGGCATTACTTGATAAG
Source organism: Heliconius numata (assembly GCA_016802625.1). Classification (NCBI taxonomy): domain Eukaryota; kingdom Metazoa; phylum Arthropoda; class Insecta; order Lepidoptera; family Nymphalidae; genus Heliconius; species Heliconius numata. The sequence continues at coordinate 103,440 of JAEBDU010013495.1, read as the reverse complement.
TGGCAGAACTCAACGCCACGCTTTGCTTCGCAGAGAGAGACAATGAAAACAATAAATATTTCACTTTCTTGAGTAAAATCGAACCTATAACCTGTCAAGTTTACAGTGGCAACCATGTGCTCCTGCACCATGACTGAGCTGGTTAAGTGATAGTTTTGATGGTAAGAATTTTTAAGAAAAACGTTCTTCCACTATAGTTGTATATTTGCAGCTCAGTAGAGAGCAGTAGAAGGCAATCCAATCTTTATTTTTCGCCCAACTTTCGAAACTTTACGTGTTGAGTCACTGAATTCGTTTATTATATATTTTTAACGTTTCTAAAGTTTATTCCATACTATTAACGGATAGTAAAATTATTAGTAGAATTTTGGTAAACCATAGAAAAGTTTGCTTTGAACATAGCGCACGTGTTTGAAATTTCCAATTACATTTTTTTAAACGTTTTCTAAAAAAATAATAAGCATTGAAGTAATAAATCATTTAAAAAAAGTACCAAAATACAAATAATGTGGGATACCACATTTGTGGACTGAATTCTGCTATATGTAACCTACTTATAATACAAGTTCAGGCTCGGTAATAAACTGTCTTGCCTACGTTTTTCCTCATAAGGCTGTATAAGCTGTGAATTGTTTGGAGCATTCTGGATGGAAATACCATTGTCTTTTAGATTGTGATTACAAATAGAATGTTTTGTTGTATTTCTATTTACTTTTGAGTGTAAACGCGGCTGTTGTGTGTTTGATTCCCAATTTGGGGGGCCTGAATTACTTTTAAACGACCTCAGAGCTTTGGATTGGGTGAACAGATTTTTCGGATTTTTTTTTATTTGAAATCTAGTGCTTCCAATATTGTCCTATTTTTCCCAATTTGGTGCACTTCTGGCAATGTTATCTATGAGAAAATCAAATAAATCTTAAATTTGCATAGTTTACTACATGAAGTCAGTTGTTTTTGTTAAAAACGTATTATTATGTTTCATTTCCCCTTGGAAATGGATAATTTTCAATTTATACAGTCTCAAATTCAAATGGAAAATGTACAACAGAGTGACTTAACACAAAATTCTCTCAGCCTAACCTGCACAATTCAGCTTTAAGTGAAAACAAAAATCTTAATAATAATAAAACAATACTCTCAAGAAACAAATACAGTCAAACCATAAAAAGAAAAGAAAGCCAGATGGCCGTAGTAACAAAGTATACTAGCGCTATATTTCACGGCAGCACTTGAGATAGATGCTCTTTTATAGAGGCACCTTCATTATCGGACACAATGAAAAGGGGATCAGGAGCGCGCGTGTCACAAACATAATTATGGAAACGTGCTTCCCTGGAAAAACAGAGAATACGATACAATATGCAATATATTTGTTTTTTTGTCAGGTTTTAGAGATTAGATTGGTAAATATTGAGAATCTAGGTTTTATTATAATCACTTTTTTTGAGGTGCAGGGGCAAAAACGACTGTAATAGGTTGTAGGTTCAATTCTCAACCATTTTTTTTAGTTTTAAGCTTTTTTTTGCATATAACAGAGCAGGCAGAGATTCTAAGAGAACTTGGTGTTAAAATACTCTACTCTCCAGATTTTATCTTAATGCAAGACCATTGATTGCATGTAAAGTGTTGGTGCTGACGTCGAAATTTTATATTATCAGGGTGGGTAAATAAAACTACTTCACTCCCCCCAGGAGACATCGAAATTACGACCATCGCACCTGCAGTCATACGCAGCCTCGCTATATCTCGATAAGACAGCTCGTTAGCAAAGCCAGTAAATAAAAATATTTTATACCCCCGTGAGCGAATTGAACCCACGACCATCGCGTGTACATATATTCCCAATTATTCATATTAAATAATGTACACTCGTAGTATTCTGATCTATTATAATTCCACAAATTGCTTACTAAAAAATGCTATTGTTTGAAAATACAATTTTTAATATGAAGCTTTTCCATACTAGAGTCATCACAGCGAGGCGTAAATTTAAATCTTTATCCTCACGAAATCAACAGGAAAGTTTTACGATTAATGTCGAAAAAAGTTCCTACTTTTTTTTCCCTTACAATTTTTATTGAACGAAATAAAGAAACACATTGGACCTTTGTTGGATCTTGTCTTATATTTGGCTATTCTCCGTAATGATGATTAAATTTTAAATTGTTTTTGTTGTAATATTGGTATGCGTAGTATTGGTGCGCATAGTAGTGCGACCTATTTCTATTTATTCTTTAGATAGAAACGGAGAGAATCTAGTGTTATTTTTTTAGTTTCATATTAAAATACACTTATGTATGTCTCTGCTTACCACTCGAATTCGATACACTACGCGTAGAGTGGTCTTAACTGAACGCTACGCTAATTCTTACTAGTATAAATAATTTTAAGCATATTATAGGAGATAGAAGCCACAAGCATCGCATTTGTAGTCTGACACTGTGTCGCTGTGCCACTGTAGCGTCGTGTTATAACACTGCTTTATCTTCTTTTTATTAAATTCCACGCATAGCAAGGTAGGAGGAAACCTAGGAATCAAGTAAACATACACTTCATTCTCCACTTTTCGCCGAAATCATGAGGTGTGTTGAATGGTGTAACTCAACACCGCACTTTGCCTCATTACCAGATCAAGGAAATAAAAATAAAAACTATTTCATTACCCCAAGTGAGATTGGAATCTGCAACCGACGCGGTTACAGTCGCCAGCTTGTGACCCTGCGCCACGACGTCCTTATTCATTTATATAATCTGCAAAGCAAATTTAAGTGAAGCTTTTTATTATTAAAGAGCTAGAAACCTAGAAGAAAACAAAGAAGTTCAATAACATTTAAATAAGAAAACAATTTAATCATAAAAAAAAAATATTAAGAAAAAGATAAAGATCAGGACCTAATTAAAGATTGCTTACTAGTTAACAGAGTTGCAGTTGCCAGTACAAACATGATACACCCCCAGGGACACCCCCTCCCAGTATTCCCTGGAAGAACACACTGGAAAGTGCAATTCATGTTTAGACTTCTCAACTTTGGCACCGTTACAAACATTTACTTTAATTTTAAATTGCAACTCTTGGCAATGGAAACAACTAAGTCATATAACATGATTTACGATTCATTTTATGTATTTCAAAGTGATTTATAGCTTTTTATATTATGTGATTCTTGAATCTGGAATATATTAAAGATTGGAATGTTCGCGTTTTCTTTGAAGTATGACTATTGACCTATTTCATTTTCGTTATGTAAAATGTAGCGCCTTTGGAGCGTAGTTCTATAATGTACACATATATAGGTTATTAGTAATACTTTTATAGGCTTATATTTTGTTTGAAAATTAAATTACAATTTATTTAGCTTGTTTGTCCCCCATATACTCGGGTATGCAGAAAATACCTAGTGAGTGTTTCTTTCTGCCCATTCTCTGTCTACGTTCTCTTTCCGCCGCTGTTCACCATATCTCATCTAAACTTGAGATACTGCGAATTCAGTGGCATAAGTAATATGTAATGTATAAGTAATTTTCCTTACATATTAAAATTTTTACACATAAACTGAGTAAATTTTAATTTTCAAAGTAATTATGCCATTATATATCAACTGCCATTATCTGTCTTATCAACCTACTGTAAAAATATTTATTCACAAAGTAAATAAATCAAAATTATTTAAAAAATATTCCTTATAATACACCAAAATTGTTACCTAATGCATTTTTGCACAGTGTATTCAGAATTCAGTTCAAACCGCAACACGCCAGTCAATGTAACCGCCTCTCGTAACTGGCTTACTGCTCTCAAACCAAGAATATTATTTATTAAGCTCACAATATAGCCTAGAGGCAATTGTGGCGCTGTGTTACAGCATTTGAGGATAAAAGCAATAGTTGTGGATTTGAATCTCGAAAATGCTAATTATAACTCTAGACTAAGATGGTGGCGTTAGGTTCCGCTAATCAACACATCGTCTTATTATGGGGCAATCTGTAGAGAAAAAGAGTATCGAAACTAAATTTTTCTCTACTTTCTACCTTACTATTATATATTTTGGGAGACACGGGAAACTAAACAAAATAGCCAGCTGTTAGAGTTTTCGCCCTATAATAAAAAAACAAAGAAATCCACTAATTATACTAAGTATATAAATTATCTTTTGTAATTATATTTCACTTTCATGTCTCTTTGATGTAAGTTGAAATAAAATTCAGTTAATATTGAGGTTATTTGACTGTAATACCGTAGTATTAAAACAATTACAGGGATAAAAAACGGAATAATGAAATTACATATAACATATTTCATCGATACATTCGATTCGTGCCTTGTGGCTCAGTTTCTAAATTGAAATAAGATAAATTAGATTTATTAAAAATATATATATTTTTTTTTATATTTAAAGGAACCCTCTAATTTAAAGGAACTCTGGCATACGCATGCGCATTGACTTTCACATCCGTTCAAAGCTATGTAAAAATTTTTATGTTTTCTAAAAAAAACTAAGACTTAACATGAATAATTTCAATACTTGATAAGTTGTACAGAAAAAATCTAGTGATTACATTAATAACTGTCCAATTTTTATCTTATAGAGATAATGTTAAGTGATTTTTTTTTTCAAATTTCAAAATAGTTCCATATATAAACAAAATTATTTCTCACGTTTCCAATTGACTAAATTATTAAACCAAATCGTAGACAATATTCTAAGTTCTCACAATGACTCTCATCAATCCAGCACAACCCAATTTACGTAATCCTTAAACAAAATTAGGCGTTCCAATCAAAAGGTTCACCACACCACCTCTCCCCCATAAAATACCCAAGCCTGTTAAGGAATTACTCGCTTGGAATTTCGTGTCGATGTAGGGATAAAGCTGTAGGAAGTTTTAACGTGTTATCGCGATCCTCACGTCAGCCGTGGATTTTGCTTTTGTATCTTGGATACCAGGAATGTCAAGTCGGGGCTCGAAAATTGTGTTTGTTTATGATATTTTTAATATGTTATTGTTCTTATATAATTTGTTATTTAAAAACAACTATAAACGTTGCAGAATTCGAACCTGAGTTTTACAAGAGGCCTCACATTCTAAATATTGCCTTTTTCTTATTGTTTTTACAAACACCAATTCAATAACGATATACTATACTATAAGAAAAAATATCTGTAGCAAAATATTCTCACAAATATATTTATTGAGAAAATCCGATAGAAACGCTTGATTTAACAAGAACACTTAAAGTGTTACACAATTGGCAAACCTAGATACCAATTACTGCTAAAATTTGGACCAGAACAATCATTTCATAGGAAAATCGTCGTACTGAACGGTTGCCAATGATAAAGTAAAGTTTATTTCGTATTTCTAGGTAGCTTTGTGATGTTTATAATATTATGAATCTCTGGATGTAGGGAAATTATTTACAATTTGCAGTAGTAATATATTACTGAGCAATACGTCGTTATTGCGCAGTGGAACAGTATCTGATTGTAAACGCGATGGTTGTGGGTTCAATCAGGTTAATTAATATATTCATATTATTTCATTTCTCCGCTCTGATGACCATAATGCATTGAGTTAACCAACCGACCAAGTTTGTTAAGTATATGTTTTTTACTAAGTACAAATTGCACCGACAGCTTTCTTTATTATTTTACAGGTATTTTTAACAACCCAGTCAACGCAAAGAGAATGGAGTACCTTAGCTTAGTGTTAAGAAACTTCATTTCGCGCCTTTCAAAGGGAAAGCAAAAGCTCTTTCATTATACGTCATTCTACGAGTGGGAATTGAACCCCTTACGTCGTTTTAAAAATCAAACACTAATAATATAAATATTTAATTGAAAAATTAATAAACACAGCTAAAACTTTTTCTGAAAGTTTACACATTCACAATTTGTAAATTGTATTTTATATTTTCTTCTTTCTTGGAACAGTTGACACTAAAGCTTACCGCGATTTTGAATTTGAATATTTTATGAGAAAATTAGAAATCCAAGCTTCTTCATAGATTTATTTTTATGAGCAAAGATTGAAATCATTATTATTAATGTGATAAATATTACAGTGTTTTAGAATTTCATCAACCGTTTCATCGAATGAGGATTAAAGCCGCAATAGTCAAGTTTCAAGTCAGACGCTGTCACTGCGCTATTACTACATTAATCCAAATATTTAATAGCATTTTTAAAATTTCCAATATCATGAAAAAAATTTATGTAGAAATGTATCGAATCTGCGCATCATTAATTTCGAAACTGACCCACATTTTTATGGCCCTCGATAGAACTAAAGTCATCTTCGCCTATTGTCCTCGAACTTTTCTTGTTGATACCAGGATAAAGGCAGGTCAAGTTTATAGCTCTGCTCTGTTTTATCGTGATTATCCCTCGTTTCTCAAAGTTTTTGTTCGTTCGAGGACTTTTTTTTATTCATTCCTTAACTTACGTTTGTTTGTGATTTTTCGGAATTACTAATATTAAGTTTTATTTTTGTTGTGATTTATTCTTGTACTAAATCTAAATATGATTCACATTCTTTAGCTTTTCTCAATCAATTCTTAATTGAATTTTACAACAAAAAGTAAACTATCATTTTTATACGTAGCTGTTGGAGATACAGAAAAAAGAGAAAAATGTATTTTTTAAAACAAATCAATCATATTCTAAATTTAGTATTAGAAGGACTATTAGACTCACTCCCAAGGTCGACCTCAGATTTGAGAGCGATTTATAAATACGGTCCTTATAAGCTCAGCTTTACACACAAATGAACACAACTGATAATTTAATTGAATATTGAATAAATCAATTCTAAAAATTACATGACTACAATATATTTTACTGTATAACTGTTGGTCTTATATAAATTTTCAAATCTTGGAAAAAGGACCCAAAGTTACTTTGTCCTTCGGTTTACAAGAAAAAAGAAAGTGTTCATTACAGAAACTAATATAATTTAATGCTATTTAAATCCACAGTCGTATACAGTAAAAACCATATTCTTTAATTTCTCAATATATTTTACAGTAGTGAAGTAATTCTGCTGAATATTCTACTGTAAGTTTTAATACAACCCATCTCTTTATCAGCATCGAATAATTCAGAATCCATAATGAAGCTACAGCAATAATTTGAGATATGTACATATTTCAATATGAGCATTGCAATCTGTAATTAAATCATTGAATGACTATCGATTAAAACTGATAATTTATAGGGTAAAGAGGATTATTATTCAACATATAGTATATTATAAAATATATAAAAAAAATAGTTTATTATGTTGGTTATGTAATAGTTAGGAATATGACAATAGAAAATTGAGACCGTGATTGATCAAGAGTGCGACAGTAAAGGCGAAAGGTTGTGGGTTTGATTACCAGTCAAGCAAATTAAATGTTTCACATTTTCATTTGCAACCTTGCTATATGTTTTATAGTGTGAAGCTGCTGAAAAAATTTGCAGAAAAATTTATACAGTACCTACACTAGGTTTTCTCTGAAGCTACTATTTCGAGCAGTCTGGAAACTTATTAACTTATTATGTTTAGGTATTTCTTTATAATATTTATAAAAAAAATATTGAACTGATCATATCGTGTGTCTTAAGACTATATTTTTCTATACATTCTCTCTGTTTTCCTCGTTGAAAAAGGGAATTATGCAAAGAAAAGAAATGTTTTAAAAATACATATAATAAATACTTTTTCCAAGTGCTTTTGAATACTGCCCTCGATCAAATAAAATAAATATACAATACTTGACATACATTCATACATATACGTACGAAGTCTTTGAGTTTATATAAAGAATATGAAATAAAAATATAAAAAAAAAAAATCTGATACACTTGTACCCGTCGTTCGAGAAAAGCTCTCGCTATATTTCTTCACAATATTTTAAATTTATTCCTTTTAAAACTACGGAAATTGGATCGGCTTAGCAAATGAAAGTAATTTGAGATATTTTTTCAGTCAAACGTGACATTCGGCTTAGAAAAATGTAACAAAAATTTTGTATCGTATTTTTATAATGGACTAGCGGCCCGCTCGCGGTTTCACCCGCGTGAACTATGTTATTATTAATTTATGTCTCCATGGCTACGTCCTAGTGACGTCTATGCAAAATTTGAGACTCCTAGCATTTGTAGTAACGAAGTTTCATACAAACTTTCGACCCCAAAACCAACCCCTTAGAAGTCGAATATTGCAATTTCCCGTCTTAGCGAGCACCTACGTCCTATAAATAACTCCTATGCAAAATTTAAGATTTCTAGCACTTGTAGTTTCTGAGATTTCGTGATGAGTGAGTGACCTTTCGATTTTATATATATAGATTAAGATCCAAACCAAGCCAGACCTTCGTTACGTTATAAAGCTTAAAACTTCCTATGCACATACACCCAACATCGTTAAGTACTATTAGAGAATATGAAGTTTGTGTATTACTTTGGCAGTTATTAAAAAAGGTGCAAAAATAAAAAAGTACCCAACTTTCATTTTTTTTCTATTTTCATGAGATAAAATTAGAAATGGCGTTATCCATTGCTAGACACTCAACATTGTTTTAACCCCCTCAATTATTATTTTTGAGTATATACCGCCCAAGTTTCATATTGCCTAATGGAAGATTTTGGCGTTGGTTTTAAAATATAACGAAAATCAATGTTGAATTCTGTTAAGTATAACAAAAAAATACTTATTACAAAAATATATATATAAATATGCTCTTAATTTATGCATTAGGCTCTAATCTTCTGTTTTTAGTATAAGTTATCGAACCAGAAATATGCCATTTGTCATAGGATTCACAAAAAATATTATACTGATCAAGCCTCGTGAACACAACGGCAACGAGCACGTTGAGAATGGGTATATACAAATATCTAACACAATATACTCGACAAAGGGCCTCAGTGTTCAAATATTAAGGCTTTCAATTAAAATTTAATAGAAAATATAAAGTGAATTTTCTTTGAAATGTATTTCGTGAAATACTTCGCATTTCAGAATATATTCAAAGCTACCCTTATATTTGTTAATATGTAAGGATAAAGTAAACTTGTACGCAATAGCGGCGAGCTGGCTGTATCAGTTGATTATTTTTTGTCACCTTTACGCTGTATCTCATTCACCCTTCTCCGCTTGCCACCGATTTTCAAGGCGCTTTGTTTCACCAGAATTAAAAGTCTATCCCCTAGCCTGTCTTGGCGCAGGAGCGTACAACTATTGTTATAATAACAGTATAATAAGAAAATCTTATATTATATAAAAACATACCAAAATAATCTACAAGTAAAGGCATTTACTAGTTACTTTTACTTAGCTAAGTAGCTCTCACCGCATAATTTAAATGTCAAACGTTGAATATTGCTTCACCACTTAAATAAATTAACCTTTACGTTCCTGGAGGAACGTTTACGTTGGAGGCGAGTCGTGGCCTGGACACAAGTGTGTAAACGCGACTGGTAGTGGTTTCTATCCTCATTCGAGGAAAATAACTATTTATTTAAATTTATATTTCAAAAAGATAAGTTAAAATAGAAAGCTTCAGAGGACGGAAAAGCTGTAAAAGATGAATGAATCTCTTTAGATTTGGAATAATGTAAATTTAGTTTCAGCAATAAAAGCTTATTATTATTATTAGTATAGTAAAGTGGTTATGTAGTGTCATCGCACAACGTACAAAATACAATATAGGTACATAAGACTAATGTCTTTAGGAACATTAATTTACGAACGATTACTTAACGCATTAACAATAAAGCCTATTAAAGACTTCGTTGAACTCACAAAAGTAAAACTACATAAGTACTTGTATTTCCACAAATAAATAGTCGGACAGAAAGGACCGAGCGAACAGAAAGACCTTAAACGAACTCGCTCAGTTCTAGGGAGCGAAGCGAAGTAATTATAAAGTACAGAACTCTTTGTTGGTAGAAATTTAAACCTATTTGATTTAAAATCAGTTAGTTCCGCCTTAGCATCACCCATATATTTCGTTACCCATATATTTACGTTTCGCGGTGGTGGTGATGGTTTCGAAAGCTAAAGGAAAAATAAAAAAATACACTCACCGATAACATCAAGGGAAACTCTGTAATTCCTAGTGGGTGACACTTGAAAGTCGACTCTACATCTATAAATTGCTCTATCGTGGGATTGCACGTCTCTGACTCGCAGAGAAGATGTGGGCTGACCGACCCATCGAGCCCGGTCACCGAAGTTCTTGTCGTCTGACCAGTGGCCTGCTGGGCCTGGTACACGAGTGTCGAAACTGTAACAAGATATCGAGAAATCATTAATGTTTGTTTTTACTATAATTTTTGGTGAGGTTTGGCTATAATGGCGATGATTGTGGTTTCGATTTCCATTAGTGGAAATGGGTTATTTTAATATTCTCATTCGGTATCAAATTAAAACACGGCGTTAAGTAGTGATTTACTTTTACATTCTCTCCGCCTTCTCTATAAAACACACAAATACATTTAATACTTCAAGTAAATACAATATATCAAAAAAAACATGGGAGTATTAAATAATTGTCATACACCCAGTACGAATATAAAAAGATATCAACAAAAAAATCCCTATTTAATCCGACATCAATTAAGAACACACGCCATGAGATATTATTCCGGTGAATTTATTTCATCTCAATTACAATTAGATTACATTGATTAATGCCCACTGATTTTGGATATCCGTTTATAATTTACATATTATATTAAATCTTTTTGCAAAAATGTCCTTTAATTATCTCTATTCTTTTCACGCTGTATCCCTCATATAAAATGGTAGGTCTAATGTTAAGAGACTTCGTTCTCCACTTTTCAAAGTTGAGTAGCTGAACTCAAGGCCACGCTTTGTCTTATTAAATAATAAAATAAATAAAATAAAAAGCCTTTTATTTCTTGCATAATAGTACAATTTGATAAAGATTAATATTAAGAAACTACATATGCTAAATGCAAGAACCCCTCCTCAGGTGAAGGTGAAGGCCTCCTCTAAAGAAGTCCATTCCTCTCTGTCTTGAGCTATTTGCGGCCAGCAGGGGCCAGCGATTTTGACTACTTCGTCTTCCCATCTCGTATAAGGTCTGCCTCTGAGGCACCTGCCCTGTGGGCCCTTCCATTTGGTTACCCTGCCGGTCCACCTCTCGTCCATTTGCCTCGCTACGTGCCCTGCCCACTTCCACTTTAGTTTTTTCGCAAAGCTTTGTCTTATTACCAGGGCAAAAAAGCAAAACTATTAAAATTATTAATTTCCTCGAAAGAGAACCAAACCACCAACCGTTGCGTCCAATATTTGACATCAATTGTCACTTTATTCTCTTTAATAAGGAGGAAATAAAAATGTCATTCAACATTTGTGTCAGTTTTCGTGTTTCATTATTTGTGTTTACAATACTGGAAAATGTCATGTTTGTCTTTTACAACGGAAGCGAGTGTAGCTAGGAAGTAAATAAAGATTAAATACATATTTTTTTTATTTTTATTCTGTAGTTTAGTTTTGATGTTATTATTTTCACTTTTTTATAATTTACATCTGTGTTATAAATATAATACTAATTTATTTTTTTCTCTAGTGGAATGAATAACTGAACTCTAGTGAAAATAATACTTTCTAATTGAATAATTTATTTTTAAATGGGAATTACTTTAAGTTTCAATTGAGTATTGAATATTATGAAGCAGCTTTAAAGGAGACATGTTGTAGGCCCGATACCATACGAGGAAATTAAATATTTAATATGTTCATTTCTTTGCTTTGTGAAAGTGGGGAGCAGAACTAGCCTAGCCTATCTAACCTGACACATGCGGGATACAGCGTGCTATTTGTTTTAAAGAGCAAATTCGTCAATCTAGCACAAAATGGCCGATATGATGTGTCAATACACAAACATATTTAGCGGAATGCATATACAGAATTATATCAAACGTAATTCCATTATCAAGTACCATTTCCGAGTATTTAGCTATAGAATTCAAGTGGAATAACGCTCAATAAATTGATGCTGATTTCTGATTTTAGTGAAGTGATACATAAGTGGTACTATTGTACTCTTGATGAATCTGTTTCATAATATTTCGTTAAAATACTATTATACAATATAAAATAGGCTTAGAGAGACCGTCGTGGCGCAGAGGAACAAGTGTGACTCCAACGAGACGCTTATGGGTTCTATTTAGCCTCAGAGGAATAAATTATTGCCGTATATTCATTTTTTCCCTGTAGTATTACAATCTAAAAATCTGAATTTGTACCGTTTGTAATATTAGTACCCTTATTAAATTAGGCGGTTATATTTAGGTTAAGTAATAACACAATATAATAATATAATTCAGCTAGTGTGATGATGGAGCCAGGACCTGAATATTGGAACTTTTCATAGGTTACTAGTAAACTATTCGAGTTTCAACTTATACAATTTATAGCTCCGAGCATATTTTCTATAGCATTAGTGTCACTTGGTGTAGAAAAGCGTAAATTTAGTTTTTCAAAACGATATATTACTTTATATACTCTACGTACTAATTTTTGTTTTTCAACGAAGCTAAAATAGAAATTGCTGCAAATTAATAAACCATTAAACGGGTGATGAAGATTAAAATAAATGGGATGCGTTCAAACATTTTTCGTTTGATATAAATTGAAGTACACGCTACTAGCAGTTCATTACAGAATTTATAAACTAATTAAATATATATATGAACTAGTGGGCCCGGACGCGACTACGCCCGCGAAAATATAAGCCTAAATAATTAAAATAAGTTAAAAAATAATAATAAGTGGAGATTTATTATTAGAAAAAATATCTGAGTAACCGAAATGAACAAACAACAGAAGTAAAAGTAACTAAAGGAAATTCTTAATATTAGAAAAAGTACCTAAAGTTTGCCGTGCGCGCGTACTAAACATTTTTCTATATTAAATAATTATTAATTTTTGCGAACAATATTAAATAAAATCTCAAATGATTAAAATTACGATATTTTAAGTGTATAACATCGGTATAGATAACCGAACTGAGATAAATTAATTATAAGCAGCAAATAATTACATAAAAATTAACAGTAATTCGAAAATATATAAGAATTTACAAAACCATCAAAGTCATCTGCCCGTTCGTGTCGATCATACTCATACTATACCACTCGTAGGCTAGGTCATTTGGAATCAGTGACATCTCCTTAATTATTTATTAGAATGTTCTACAGTAAACTATAATTTCCATCTAGATGAAATGCTAAAAGTGACTCTTATATTTATTTTCATAAGAATGAATATCAAATTATAGAAATCATCTAATTTTTGTTAATGTATACAAATCTATATCGGCGCGCGCCATATATGCATTAAGCAAACTCATTTTGGGTGACGTTTTCTTAAAACAACAAACTTTGCAAATCGTTGCTTAGCAACGGCGGTTGTTATAAACATGGCGGAATAAATTGCATGTCAAATTAATAAGTATTTTAATATATTGATATATATCGAAAATATTACAAATATGAGAAATAAAAGTATCCTATGTTCATCCCGAGACCCTTAAGTATGTCTATATGTGTATTTTATCACAATAGAATTAGCGGTTTGGGCCTGATTGCGTAAAAGACAGACAGACAGACAGACAGACAGACAGAGTTACTTTCGAATTTATAATATAGGTATGGATATAAATTAATTAAAGCTTTTTCTATCTACACATATAAATATATGTATTATTATATTATATATGTTGTTTTATTGTATAAGGGACCAGTCAGGGGCACAAGTGTGTAATTGTAAACGTACATTTTGTGGATTCGAGTCCCACTTACAATAATATACTTACAATAATATATTTAGTGTTGTCATTTCTTCGCTCATATAACGAGGCGAAGGCGTTGTGTTCCAGAATTCGAAAGAAAAAGAGGAACGGAAGTGACTTAATAGGAACGGAGTGTCCTAACACTGGATTCCCAGGTTAGCCATTCTCAATAACTGAATTATCTAATATAAAAATATTTTTCACACGCCTTCAATCAAATAAACATTTGAGCTTTAGTATATTAGCAAGCAAAATATAAATATAAAGAAGATCAGAAGTGATTAACGTTTTTTAAAAACAAAATTAAACGCACATGGTATTAAATTATATGTTTCTGAATTATTCTGAAAGAGAATCTACGTAATTGCGTTAAATCATACGAATTTCTTTCCAAGAACAGCCGTTGCTTATTCATTTTCATTTTCATCTACAGCAACCCTTTTTTATTTGATTATGTTTTCAATATTATAATAAATTATATAATTTATAGAAATATATACATAAATATATGTATTGTATAGGAAGCTTAAGGTAGGTTTTGCATACGAAACCACAATACGGGCGCATTCAGTTTCGGAGGCATTTGCACAGAGCGGCAACGTTAGCACTGAATAATTCGCTCGCTATCGAAATTATCTGTTTGCTTTATGGAGTTTCATTGTACAATGACAATGAATGTACAAAAATATATTCGAATAAATAAATATCGATTTTTTTTATTAGAGCATATGATGTTAGTTTAAAATGTTTCGCTGTATATTTTATATTAAAGTTACCTTATTGGAAAATATTTTTGTAATTCAATATTCATGCTTTTTCACATAATTTTCGGAATATCAGAATAGAGAGAGGGAGAGGACCTATAGTATTTAGGAGAGATTTACCTAGTAGAGGAGATATTTCGTTCTTTTAATGAGAAATATCTTTTTTTATATTAATCCTTTCAATGTTAGTTTATACATTCGTGATCTGACAGAGTTAAGTTTTGCATATTTAGTATTTCCCATTTCAAATATCCACCCACGTAAGGTGATTATTCAAATAACAAAATTAGAACTTAAACTTCGCTTAACTATGTAAGTGAACAGCAACAGTCTATGTAAATAACTTGTATGAAATTGAAATGCCAATCAAGTTAAGAATATGAGGGAGCGGACTTGCCGTTCATCACTGAGAACTCCAAAGCGCAACTTTGCGCCAATTATGCAAACAAGTCAACCCAACTTGAAACTTTAGTATCGCGACGACGAAATATAGGTGCTTAATTCAATTACAACAAATTGAACGACTTTATAGAATAATATTACAAGAGGATAGAGGTGTTACTTCCGTTCTTGAAACGAGTTTATACAAAATACAAAATTTCACTTGCAAATTTGACATTTCTATTCAATTACATCATCCCGTCGTAATAAACGGTACAATAGGCTTGGATACTTACTATCTGGTGTTCGTTGGAACGTCGCGCGTCGCTCGTGTCGGGCGAAATGAGTGGTGTCGAGATATCGCGGGAAATAAGCCCTTTTTTACTGTCATCGTGGAAACTACTAAGGTCTCCTGTTTTGCTGTATTTTAGTTTTTTTTTTTACAGATTTGTTTTTACCTGTATAATTGTAGTATATTTGACATTTTTTCTATTATTGTTTTAATAATTCTGATCGTTTAAATACTAGTAGTAATCGTCTAGTAGTTTGCAAATCATGGTACACATTTTAATGTTGAATACTAATAATAAATAAAGTGAATTCTATTCTTCTACGTGTTGGCGGAACCTAACAGCATGTAATGTCAGCCAAAGCGAAGAAATGATAATAATTTAAGTCAAAATTCCCCCGAATGGGGATCGTACCTACATCTGTCGCAATGAGACGATAGAGCAACACCGCGAAAAGACTAAATTTACAAGTAATTTTTAACATTAAAAAAATATTTTGCGTTTCACGCAATATATCTCTTACAATACATAACAGCTGAATAAATCACAATGTTAAAGAATTATTTTATTCAATTCAATCTCGATTGCTTTGTATTTTTTGGCCACCGTTACATAGAGAATTTATGAATTATGACTGATAGCAAATATAATATTTCATTTTTTTGTAAATGTATTGAAATTTCTCATACACGTTCGTTCGATTTCGAAAGCAATATATATTTGGCTAAAATAGTAATTTCTCTTATAAATATGTTATAATGTTTTAGCCTAAATACACTCGTTATAACAAAAAATATACTGAAGAAAGAAAAATAATCATTCTATTACAATATTAAAGAGATATACGATTGACAAAAAATATTTATTTTAAATAATCTTCTAGAATTTTTTAATTTTCATAAAAAAATAGGTCACTCATATCATTACTTTACTTTACTACGTGTACTTGATTACTAGTACCTTGTAGCTTCCTATTTTAAAACGTTCTGTCTTTGATAGTAGTGTCTTTGCGAGCTGACGTAAGATTATATAAGAGATTGGTAATACTGCAGAAATTAAAATATTTCAGTATTAAATTAATTGATATCATCGTTATCTCAAAAAATCTTAATTCATTATTTTTAATATCACTTGAATAGAACAAAATATGAAAAAAAAGTATCATGAAAAACTAATTTTAAAGTTTCAGAATTCTCATTAAAAAATAATCTAAATCAGTCTAAGGAATATTTATTATCTATTCCGATATGTATAGATTTTTAAGATGAGAAAATAAAAGAATAATGATGTTTTTCTTTTTTTGCTAAAAACCCTTTTCGCAAAAAATCCTGTCACTGTCACATATATTATTAGGGCGGGCATTTCGATTAGGCAGGTGGAATCGTAGATATATGGGGTCGGATGCTTGTTTTTCAGGTACAAATATCATCCAACATACAAATATCATCTACAAGCTAACAAGTCCTCCGAGTGGAAATCGAACCCACAACCTGTGACGTTTTCAGTTACACGCTTGTCCCTGCGCCCTGATGGCCTCAATTTTTCTTTATTTAATGTGATTTAAAATATATACCATAAACTACATAAATATATATAACACATTTTTTTATAACAGGACACTATTGAAATAATTAAATGAATACTTAATATACGTTAGGTGGTTATTAGCCTTACTTGGCATGACTCCAAATGTGTGCTACTATCGGATACAGTTCGATCTAAGTTTACATTTTGTATGGACTTAGTATCGATAACTGAATAAATAGTAATGTAAACTTAGTATTACCAGGAATTATAAGATTAATTGGTCTTTTGCTATTATTTAAAAAGTGTGTTTTTATGCACAGAGCACCAAGGGACCTAGGATTAGTAACCCTCCGTTCCCCTTAAGACCCTCCCGTTGTCTACGCCTAATTCTGGAGGCATTGCGTGTTGAATGGTGAAAGTCAACGACGCACTATGACTTGTTACTACAGCGGGGTAATTTTAACTCCTCAAGTGGGGATCGAACCCATAACCTGTCCCGTTTACAGTATGTTGTGCCCCTGCGTCACGACTTGCCTTTAACATTTAAGATTCCCTTAAAAAAAAACCAACATTTTCTTGTTAATATTATGTAATTACTGTAAAATATTATAATTCTAAAATTCTTCTCTCATTAAAATTATATTTATTGCGTTAGCTCGAAAAAGCAGGCAGACAACATAAATTTTGCACTCTCTTAGGAATTACTTGAAAATAACTAATAATCCAGAAGAAATCCTTAGCAGAAAAATAAAACCATATAAATATTTTAGTATAACCTAACAGTGGAAAAAAATATATAAAATTATGAAACAAAGCTGTTTTATAAAAATTTTAAAGTAAATATTTGTGTAACCTTTATATTTCATATAGTAAAATACCCACATAATTATTTATACAAGTGGAGGGTAGGTATATGAAGTGACGTTTTTGATGGATCCAATCAGTACGTCGGCTTACGAGAGGCAGAATGCCTCTCGTAAGGTGTAACATTGTGACGGTGTTCAAGTATTTAAAATCAGTGTCACTGCTTGCGTTAAAAAAACGTGTAAGTGTAAAGTGTTATATAGAAACAGTGTAAAGTGTGCAGTGTAAAGTGTAGGAAGCGTGTATATGTGAAAGAGGAACAATAAATAAGGAATGGTAATGTACCATATTTTTCGTTTTTTTATTAGTGGGTTGGTGTGGGTTAAATAGTAAATTTATTTTTAGTACGCTGTATTCGCATATAGCGGGGCTAGGCAGAGGGAACTTAGTGCTAAGACTCTTCGCTCTCAAAGTTCTACCCAGTTTTCGAGATATTGCGAGTAGAATGGCGAATTAGAATGTATACCTGAAAATAATTAATTCCTCCAAATGAGAATTGAACTCAGTACCATTGCGTTTACAGTAGGTACCTACTATCAAAATTGCATAACATTATTGACTTCACTATCAGCAAATGATTTATGATCCAAAGATGATTTATAAAGAGAGAGAGAGAGAGAGAGAGAACGTCAAATCTTTCATATTTACTTGGCAAAAATTCAAGACCCCTTATTCTTATCTTAACTTATAAATAAATCGCGTGTGAATTTCAGATACGTATAAAATACAATGTATGTATGTATCTTGCTTCAGGAAACTTGCTTCGTATAGATTGAGTGCTCAAAATTGCTGTCTTACAAATTACTTGGCTCTTGAATTATTGTAATAAGGTCCTTTTTTCCGTGGCAAAATACTCATCTTCAGTGTACAAGTAATATATGGCGTATGAGTAAAATTTTGAAAGAGGGCCAAGAGTGAACTTGTTTCTATTTTTATATTTTTTTGAAAGTGTTTTGTACTTGTTTCTTAAGAAAAGACATCCTCTCTATTTTTTTTTGTTTACAGTTTATAATGTAAAATCTGTTACATCACTGAAATGAGATTTGAACCCACGAATTTCATATGGGATTGCATATTATCATTATTTGGCTAAACATTTGAATAATTCCGTTTGCCAAATATCTTAGAACACAGCAGAGTAAGCAGAGGGAAAGACTTAGTGTAAATTTAACATCCCATAACCCACTTCCCGCTGAATTTTGAGTGACAGAACTTAACGCTGCGTTTTGCTAAGAAAAAGAAATAAACATAATTTAAATATAATCGTACCCCTGAGTATAGAACTTACACTAATTGATTTTATAGCTTAACACTTTTTTACTGCGCCACGGTAACCCCTCTTCGTATAATCAAAACAACACAGAGGTAAGCAACCGGAAAACAGCTCACGTTTCCTAATAATAAAGAGCAATATATTAAGTGGAAATTTTCATGCATATTTTTTTCTAAAAAAAAAAATCAAATCACGAATGCGAGAACGACTGCTTATACATAGTATAATATAATAGGGAGATCCCCGGCCGACAATTTTTAAAACTCAACTTTTGGCTACATTATTCAGAGCATGGTGTAACGTATGGTGGGATTTATTACTTTGCATTATGCGTTATTTGATCTGCACTGTATTTCTTACGTAACTTAACACCGTCTATCAAATCATAAAGAAAAAAATCATATTGAGGCCAGTTGCGCAGGGGTACAGCGTGTGACTGTAACGCGACAGCTTGTGGGTTCAATTCGCACTTGAATGAAAAATTAGAAAGTATGTGCAAATGAAATAAACATCTTATTTCATTTTTGCGCAAAAACTACTGAATTTATTTTAATAAATCTTTTTACTAATATGGCTTATAAATCATATGCTACAATTTATGTTTAGATGTTGTATAATTTAGCTATAATAAAATAATAAATTACTGCGGGCGAACCCGCGCGTGAATTGCTAGTATAATATAATAGCATAACTTCCCGCCTACAATTTTCAAAGCTCAACTTTTGGATACATAATTCAGTACACGGTGTAACGTACGGTGGGCCGTATTACTTTGGGCAATGGATGTTATATTTTGTTAGGGCAATTTTTACGTGCATTTTTTTGACATGGTGATTTTTTATGTAAATAGAGTTTGTTTGAAGTTAGCTTCGTTCGTTCGTTCGTTTGTATTTTTTTGGAATACCTTGTGCAAGTTTTAAAGTCTTTTGTAAAATAGAAAATGTACCGTATAATATTATGTTAGACTTAAATTTGTGACTGACGGTCAGTCACAAGATTTTTAGAGAAAACTAAAATTTATATAATAATAACATGTGATATCTAAGACTTAAGGATTTATTAAAAGACTAATTGTCGCTCGCAATTTCCCTTGTGTATCTCCCAAATTTGGCGGAAAGTGGGGAAGTGTCTCAATGAGAACAGGGTGTTTTAATATTAAGTTCCTAGTTTCCTTCTGCCTACCCTTCTATGGGCGGGATATACAGCGTGAACTAAAAAAAAATATAACAAATATATATTTAATTTTTTTATTTGTAAAATATTTACATTTGTACCACCATATAAGTAAATCCTATGTTTAATTATTTACGCCCAAAAATTTAAGATATGCGAAGCTCCGCAGTTGTAAATATTTGTTTACTTGTTGTATACTTAAACCTTTTAAGGCAAAACGACTTTACTAAACTATTTCTAATTAAACTTATCATGAAGGGAATAACTCAATTACTTTGATAATAAATTGATTATAAAATATATAATTATTAATAGAAAAAATATATCTAAATTCATATTTTATAATTATTTACTATTTTTAAAGAAAGTTCAGGAAAGTTCAAGAATCATTGAGAATCTATAATTTCAAGCTCGATAATTAAAAAGAAGTCGATATTGTGAAATAATTATAAAAATGATATCTATAATAACTAAAAGAAAAAAAATATTTCACAATTCGAGACATTGCGTATGAAGTGGCGATACTTAATACTGCGCTTTATCTTGTTAGCAGAGTGAGAAATTGAAAATAATTTATTCCCTCGTGTGAGAATCGAATCTACAACCTTTTAGAGAGACGCTTTACCGCTGCGCCACTACGTACTCATTAAAAACAACAAATTCTCCTCATTATAATAAAATAAATAAAAATAATAAATCTTTTACTTCAATTCAATAATAAAATAATATGAAAAACATTAAGAAGCAGAACCGTCAAAGAGAATTGAGAAGTCAATATAATTTATGCAAGTATCCTTATAAAACCATTTATGTGATCCAAATAAGAAGCGAGCTCTTGAGGTCGTGAAAACCGGGAGTTATTCTAATGAGAAGCAACATGGATTATTATTTCTTTTTCCTTTTGATTGTAAAATTTTCACCTCCATTTTCATTTTTTTTACTTCTAAACATGATATCAACTTCCCCTCGTAGAGGGACTTTTCTTTATACGAAGTTAATATTACACTCAATTTAGGATGTTCAGGCTTTTAGGGTTGACAATATTCATATTTAAATATGTTTGTATGCATATGAAATATGAAATACATTATTTAAATTTTTTGGGACATTGCTTACTGAGTAGCGTAACTTAACGACAATTTTTTCAAGTAAATAAAAAAAATAATGTATTAATTTCTTTTCTTCGATTTAGCAACAAGAAAATACGCTGCATTGAGTTTTACCACTTAATTTTCTACTTCTCGAAATCATCGAATTGTTGAAAATTGGGAACGGAGTGTCATAACACTAGATTTCCTCTACCCTACACTGCTATATACCGAATTAAGCGTGAAGCAAATAAAAAAAAAACTAAGGCACCTTATCACATCCCTAGAGCCACTTGTCAGAAAATCATGTCGCATTGCGCCGCTACGGAAAGAGTGGAATTTTTCGAGTCGATGTAAATTTTTGATAAGGCTCATGTGTGAAACGGTGCTTTCGCAACGTATTCGCGGTGCTCGTTAATGCTATAATTATTATGTGATGAATACTGTTGCTAATTTTTAAATCGGATTAATTGGTGCCTGTTTAATATGTAAAGGCTGTTGCTGTGCTATTTGTTTCAACATTTATATTGTGTTGTTGATGTTTATATTTTTTTGCTTTTTTTTATCATTTTAAACCCATAACCGTCGTTTATAAAAACATATGAAATATATATATTTTTTTGGAATTATAGTTTAAATTAATATTTGTTAATTTAATAATTTAATTTAAAAATTTAATAATAATTCCTCTAAAATAAAAATTGATTATAAATATGTTTTAAAAATATGTTTTTACTTATAATTTTATTAAACGACAGTATAGGTAAGACACAAATAACATATCGCGTGTATATTTAAAAACAACAACCCCACATACATATAAGCTCATATTATCGTAAAAGCCAACAAAGCTACCTTTATTTCATTTTAGTTTTTTATTCACCAAAACATTAGCGTGGCCGATTCGTTAATAGCCCTTGTGGGACACCACGGGAATAAACAAGAACGTAAAAATACTCAGTAGCTTTTACATACAAAAAAACGGAGCAATATTAAATAAATAAACAAACATTTTTAAAAATAACGTTTCACTTAGAAAAGATGGTCAAATATAATTGTTTTAGTGCAGAAGAATTGTTGTTTGTTCGTGGAATATAAGAGATGAGTTAAAATAAAATGTGTTCTATAAAGCTTTTGTCCTTTTTAACAGAGGTAAGTTTGTATAATTTTTGTTCATATTTACAATTTTTAAGGTCAGTCGTGTGACTGTAAACGCGTGAAGTTGTAAGTTCGATTCCCACTCAAGGAAATGAAATATTAAATATTTTAATTTTCTTCGCTCTGATGCCAAAGCGAAGCACGGTGTTAAGTTTCGTCATTCACACGTTATGCCTCTAGAATTTAGTAGAAAGTGAATCTTAATACTAGGCTCTCTCTGCCTGTGCATGTGGTCAAGCTGAAAACAATATATAAATAGTTATGGCCCGAAATCTGTTTCTGTGGATTAACGCGTAAATTAGAATTAGAAAAATATCCAATTTTTCTAGTTAGTGTTAAATTTCGATAAAGTTTCTCTTAGTTTTACACATTTTACGTTTGCTAATAAATAAACGAATATTTAAGGAATAAAATGAAATCTTATTTTATCGTGATCCAACAAAATACGACAAGATATAGCAGCCGACCCTAGTATTAAATAACGAGACAAAACTTTTACTCATAACGTAACTTAGTGAACTGATGAAAAGATTTCCAAGTTTACTTACAACTTCAATAATTTGCTTCCAGCCATTTATCGAAAGTTCTAAAGTATAACCGATGCTATTGGCAACAGGACTCTTGCCGCACTCCCACTTCTATCCAAAACAAACAACGATAAAACAAGGAAATTTATATTTTGAACCATTTTTCTGAGAGGTTATTGAACAAAGTTTACCAAAGTGTAATAAAATGTTACGAGTATGTTTCGACTCGTTGTTTAAAATGTAAGAGTCAGAAAAAGTTAATTTTATAAATACCTGTAATATTATTGTAATTTTCCAATGTAAGTTTCCCCTCGTGTTGATTATCTTCTTTTAAAAATTATAATTTTAATATTTTACAATCAATTCGAAAATATTTCATATTTCTTACACATTTTCTATATAGAAATGGTTAATGTACAGTAGCCGCCTCTTTTTAATTACTTAATTAATTTTAATTCATCGAGTTCGAAATTATAGATTCTCATTGCTTCTTACCCAAACTTATAAATTATAAAATTTTAACTTGGATATATTTTTTCTATCAATAATTAAAAAATATATAGCAAGGTGATTAATCTCTTCCTGATAATTTTAACTGGAAACCTAACGTAAAAAAAATATAAATAATTTTATTATAAACTAATTTCAAAATGATTTCAATCATAGATTATCTAAAAAAATTAAAATAATAATTTTAATAATTTATAGAGATATAAAATATAAATATATTAATATGTTATTACAATTAAAATCAGTAAAGTTCATTTCTCTCAAACGCTGATTTTCAGTGTCATTAGGTATTCCGGTCCAATTCTATGTCAGTCACAACGCTAATTCAATTTGCAATTTCAATTATTTTAAAGTTATTTCAATGGTTTTACGCAATATTTTGATAATTTTGCATTGTTATTTAGTACTAAGTCTAATTGTACATCAGTACATGCGATAGTTATGGGTTCAGTTTCCACTTGATGCAATGTTTACATAAAAAAACATCCATTTCCCGATTATGTTGGAAAATATGTTACGTACACGTACATATATTAATAATGTCTCTACTAGGTAAAACGTTTAATTTATAAAGATTAATCAATTCTTAATTTCATTTCTTGTTGTATTTTCCAAGACATCATCAATTAAAGGCAGTCGTGATGCGGTGGAATAGCCTCTTATTGTAAACGCGAGAGTTGTTCTCAAGTTATATTTATATTAGTGTCATTTCTCCGTTTTAGTAG
Organism: Heliconius numata; assembly: GCA_016802625.1. NCBI lineage: Eukaryota > Metazoa > Arthropoda > Insecta > Lepidoptera > Nymphalidae > Heliconius > Heliconius numata. Next base: position 79,350 of record JAEBDU010013495.1, on the reverse strand, counting down.
ACTGATTAAGTTATGGAAAATAAAGAACGGAGTGTCTTAATACAATGTTCATCTGGCTACCTTTATATTTTATTCTTCACTACAATTTCTAAAATTCCACACAACAATCTAGAATAGGTACCTACTAGTTATATAGCTTCCTATAATTGAATTACCCATACTTCAAAGTGCATCGGAACTAGGGCAATTTATGCTTGAACATCTGACGACAAAATGGACTATTAAAACGGTTATTAGCTCTACGCCTTATGCGGTTATTCTACTGTGAGAGTTTCACTGTTAAAGCTATAAATTATATTATTGAATATTACTTATATATTATGTAAAGACATATATGGTTGCGTGCACCTCTGACTGTGTATGTGATTATAGGTTCAATTTCTACTTTGATATTTTTTATTTCTCTTCCGTTATAAGATGTAGAACTTGTTATGTTCTGCTTGTTTCAGCAAATAGTGCGCATATAGGTTAAAAAATATCACTTTTATTTTCATTGTGGAGTGGCGGAATTCAACGCCGTGCATTGTTTCTTTACCATAGCAAAGAAATTAAACTGGCTTTTTAAAGTTTATTAAAGTTTTTATACTTTATTAATTTTTATAAGTATAAAAATTTATTTATTTTATTTTATTTTATTTATATAAGTATAAAAAAAATATAGGTATTAAATTTAATTAAAAAATATATATTTTTTAACTTTAATCTATATTTTACTAACTTCAAAGCGTATAACACCATATTAACAAGTAACTGTCGGCGTCTCAATTTTCTCAAAAAACACGAGCGTAAAAGCCTTATGGAGTTAAAGGTAATTAAATAATAAATAATACATATATGATTGTTATCATAAATAATGTTTTGTAATCGACATTTGACACTTGTTATTGGTTTGGCGTTTAAAATATCCGTCTATGATTTGGTGGTCAAGATTCATATTAGAAATGCGAATCTTTCATGTGTAAGAATCATCTAAATTATGTAACGCTTAAATAATCCACTCTGTAAAGATGTTTTGGCTCGTGATAATAATTATGTTAAAATAAGATTTTCTGTTATGCTTAAAATAATAATTTGTAGTTAAAGTGCTAAATTTCAAGACATTGGGTGAAGAATGGGAGTGCGGAGCTCAACGCCGCGTTTTATCTTGCCAGAGTGTAGTATATAATCGTGATAGCCATAACGCTTTCAACTAACGTTCCGTTCGCGCACAATCAAAATTATTGAGGTTTTTATTTTAATTTATATTTGACATACTAATGTACATCGTATTACGTATATTAGATATATACGAAAACTCAATATATACATAAATATAGCTAAATTAGGCCACCGTGACGCAGTGGAACGACGCTTGACTGTAACGTGATGGTTGTGTATTCAAACCATAACCTAAAATTATTTACCTGCCCTAGTAAGCCTCTTGCTCTAACACAAGCTCTAGATCTATCGAGTGGACTAGACTAGACTATCTAGTGAGATTAACTAAAAATATGCGGGATGAAGCGGGAAACTGGAAAAACATGTCTAAACAACAATTTTCATTCTCACATCTCATTATAAAATTATAAAATACCGCAATTAGTTATTCTAGATACATACTAGAATTCTAATTTTATAATTAACATACAAACGATAATCTTCTTTTCCACATGTCACATTATGCAGTGCCTTTGCAATTGCTTTATGTGTTTTTAGAGCCGCATGTAAGCTAAACTGACTAATTGCTATGTAAAATGTATGAGGCGGGCGGGCGGGCGCGGCCGTGCTACGCCATGTTGGTCGACTGACATAAGCGGGACACTAATAAATAAGCACTGTGAACTAGGTAGTGTAGTTGTTTTCTATTTTTTTAGAAACGGAAAAATGGAGAAATATTTTTTGTACGTATACGTATGTATTTATAAGATTTTTTTATTAAATATAATATTTTTAGCCTCATGTTTTTCAGTAAAAATAAGAAAGCATGGTAAGATTGGTAGAAGGAGACTTCTGTTGACCTTCGTAAACACAGTATGATGATACCAGAGAAAGGTAACGCAAAAGGTATGAGGATCCCACAAATGACACCCACACATGAGACCATAGGTGGTCGCTACATTTCTTGTGTCTACGCGCCCTATTCAACTTAGCCATACATTCTTATTGAGTTCATCAAAATTTATAAGCATGGTTTCAAGATTCCAGAGGCTCAAACCCCGCTACGTTCAAGTTTTTATATGTTTTCTAAAAAGTATTCTTCTTTCCTAAATGTGAAATAACACTTTAAAAAATGTAAAAAAATGTTATCTTCTTTTATTATTTAGGTGAACTAAAAGAGCGACTCGAAATAGCCAATTATTTGTAACAACACTTTAATAAATTACTTTTAAGGAACGTGTTCAAATAAACGCTCATGTAAGTTCAGAAACACGCAATGTATAATAGAAAGTTTAAATATAATTAACTGAATTCGACAGTCATCTAGTTTGAACATAGGATATCGATATCGTATAGGAAATGAAAAGTCCCGGGTTCGAATATCATATATACTAAGCTATAAGTACTTTTAAAACCGCTGTTTCATTGTTGTGTCAAATTTAAGCAATACTGCAATAGGTGACTGCGTATTGAATAGCGGAATTTAACACAATGCTTTGTATTTTTACCAGAGCCAAGAAAAGAAAATTATTCAATCCCCTCAGTTTGAATTGAACCCACAAACATTGCATATACAGCGCTGCCACTGATGGAAGCGAGGGTCATTATGGAAAAACATTTGTTTTTCTTATATACTACATATTTTGCTGCTAAAGCTGCTGCTATAGTCACAAAATTTCTAATCTTCAATCCACTCAAATTTATTATTGCAGTAAAACGTGGAGGTTCACTGCAACAATCTTTTGTTCTTTTCCAAAGATTTTCTGTTTCTACTCTAATCAAATAATTTGTGACTGCCCATTAAGACACTCCCGTTCCTCACCCTACGTGGAATTCTGGAGGTATTGTTGAGTGGCGGAACTAAACGCCGCGGTTTCCTTCGTTACCACAGCAAGAAAATGAAAATATTAAAGTTTCATTTCCACGAGTGGCAATCGCACCCACAACCAATTGCTTTTACAGTCGCACACTTGTACCCTTGCGCCACGACTGACCTCATAAAATATATAATTATTCTCCCGTAAAACATATAAAATTTTTCGCTCACATACTCCTTATTTAAATATATTCACTTCAGCAAAGGTTTTTAATAATTCCAGGCTTAAATTCATTGTTACAGGCCGTTCGTAGTGCCGCAGGTGCAGGCTCGACGAAACGAGCAAATTAAAGGTAATATGTGGACCGTGTGTGTAATTCATATTATAAAGAGGTTAAATTTCAACTCAAAATTTAAGTTAAGCGGCCCATCAAGTAAAGAAATTTTAATTGGGATCATGGGGTTACTGTGCTGAATTGTTAAGTAATTATTTATTTTTAATTTTAGTAGAGGAATTTAGGTAATTCTAATAGTTCGAGAAGCACAAAATGTGGTGATAGGTTTGGTGCTCGACACTCTTTCCTAAGCAAATTAGATTTATATTATAAAAATGTACTAAAATAGTTAGAAAGATAATCCGAAATTAGAATTGTAACCTGTATTCCGCATATAGCGGGATAGGCATCTAATCGAATTTACAAGACATTCTTAAGTGGTGAAACTCAACGTCCCGCTTTTTTTTTATTTCAGATCTAGAGAATATGAAAACATTAATATAATTAATTTCCCCGAGTTTAAATCGAACTCACAACCAACGCGTTTATAGTCAAATATAGTCTTCTGCACTACGATTTCCTCATATAGATATTTAAGTAAATATTCTTATTTTATATAATACAATATAGCATTTATTAAAATACCCAACGGGATTCGCTTTTAGAACATTTCGGACGATTACAATAAAGATTCGTTGCCATTGTTCCGACCCTTACATAGTAATAAAATAAATTACTGAGAGACCAGAATTGAGAATGATTGATAAATATGGGAGCCTAAATGCTAATGTTCAACTTTAATATGTATTTCTACCGCAATCAATTTTAATACGGTTTCTCTTGAAAAATGTATGTAAGCTCACGTTGAAGCCGTAACGGCACAGTAGTCATCTTTGACTGGAAAAAACGACGGTTATTCGATTTCCAAGCGAAGCGAGGAACTATTTACAGTCTTTGGAATTATACAATAGAGCCCTGTGCTTGGTGTAGCAGTAATGGAAATCGTTGCACGACCGACGCAGAAAGCGTGGGATAAAGTGTCTCAAGACTAGGTTCCCAGGTCCTTCTCATTACCCTGCGGAAAAAGAACATAAAGATAGAAAAAACACTAAATTTTATTCATGATAAAATTAAACACAAAATTAGATCTTGGAAAAGTAAGCTACAAGAAAATGTATATACTTAAAAAAATATACCTCACAAAGCTTTCTAACCGAGGTTATAAAAATAGTCCAACTTTGCCTATTTTTATAAACGTCGAACGTTTCAAGTATTCTTAGGCTGGAGTAAAGGGAGTTAATTAATTATAGAGAAGAAAAAAAGTAGTTGAACCACTCTCAAATTGTGACAATCATCAATAGTCTATATTAAGACAAAATTATCCATAAAATATAGGATTTGAATCAGTTTTCATAAAAGCTAATGATATCAGCTTACTGTCTAGACGAATTTAAATTATTACAAGTTTTAAAGGCGGTCGTTATCGAGTGTCTAATAATTCTTGGTTTAATATTATATTTTGAATTTATATCTTCTAGACTTGTATTAATTGGTGTAATATTTAATATTAAACATTGCGATAAATATTAAGTTGATAAAGATTTACTAATCATTGTTATTGATCCTTTTTTTTTAATAATTGTTTTTTGGCTAGTGTCCATTCTCTACGTTTCCCAGATTTGTGACTCGGTGTTTTACCATACTTTAAAATAATACATTTATATTTTTTTTGTTGTAAAAAAATATGTAAATACATCTGTATGTATATACATTAAACGAAACCTATTGAACTAAATCATTGTTTTACAATATTAAATACAAACAGCCAAAAATATAAAAGAAACACTACACTTTCGTAATGTGTGGTGAGAATAAAATAAATATAAATTACACTAAGTCGCGAGAGCGAAAAGACCCGCAATAAATGCTGTCCCGTTTATATATTTTATTATATTGACTATTGCAGCAGGATCTAAAGAAATACTGACTTTTGAAGTCGACGGAAATGGTTTATACTTCATTTTCAATGATTTAGTGGTTGAATGCGGCCTTTTAGATGCAGCGCCACATCGTCTAAATGTAAACGCGCTAGTTACAGGTTCAATTTCCACTTAGGGGCATCAATTATTTCATTTTCTCGGTCGACAAGACAAGGCGTTCCCTCTGTCTACTATGCTGCTACAAAAAAATAAGAAAAATTAAATAAAACCTCTTTGCTATTATATAAATAGGGCATTTATTTGTATGTACGTAAATAATTTAATGCTAATGTCTCAAAAGTTAGCAGCAAAGTAAAAGAGTAAATATATCACAATCATAGTTTCTGTATTCGCAAAATGAGTTTTGGAGTTATTTTCAACTGCGACAGCTGAAAATTCAAACGTGCAAACGAAACAACTTCTATTTCATACATTTCCTGAACTACTGTTATTTATAATTTATTAATGTAACTTTGTATATGACGGGGGCCATTTAGAGATATGGTAACGTTGGGTTATAAGAAGACAGGGTAGTCGATTCTGGGTTTAGTAAAACTAATCTTCAATCAAGTTTGATTTCATTGTTGTGGGACTGTAAATGCGACAGGTTGCGGGTTTGATTTCTACTTGCGTAAAATAAATATTTTCATTTACTCAGTCTGAGTTCCGCTACTCAACACGCAATGCCTCTAGAATTCAGTGGACCTGTGGAAGCTTACTTATAAACATTACCAACAAAATATTTAGCGAGGGCGTGGCACGAGCACATAATTGATATGTTAAGTTTACGTTACGTTATAAAATATTTTAGTGACCGCACTTTATAATGCTATAGCAAATACCAGAGTTGATTTCATTTCGTATCTTTAGTGCCCATTTCTTGTTATAATATTATAATATTTAATATACTTTTCATAATTAAATGGCTTATGAGGCATTATGGTGTAACATATGTTTGTAGACACGACGGTTGCGGGTTTGATTTCTATTTCGGAGAATGTTTAAATTAATTTTCTTATGCCACTATACTATATCAGAGACAAATAGGTATTATTTCTAAAATAGATAGAAAATAAAGAATCAAGGCCTTTGGGGCACAGGGGCACAAGGTTGTTGGTTCGATTCTTACTCAGGGTACTGAAATATTAAAAAAATCGCAGTGTTAGATTAAGCTACTCAACACGCAAGTTCACAAGAATTCGGCAGAAAGTGGGGACCGGAAGTATCTTAATGAGAAACGAACTGTCTTAACACTAGGTTCACAAATGATTTCCGCCTACCCTACTGTAGCGGGATACAATGTGAACCTAAAAATAATAGAGAACTCCAAAAAGGTCCTCATCTAGAAAGGTAGGTAGCGAGGAAGGCGAAACTAGAGTAATACAAAATCAATATAACACTTTAGCCCTCATATGTATGTATATCAGTGTAGGCAGAAACAACCGGCAAGCTAATGTCAACATACTCTGTTCTCCGTTTCTCTTCTAAATTTGAGATACTATTCTTTCAATATCAGAAAAACATAAACAATCCATTCCTCTGGGCGCGAATTGAACCCATATCTATCGTATATATACTATTAGAGACTCTTTTACAACGCTTCATATAAAAACGTTTACATATTTTAATACCATTAAATACTAAACCAAACTTCATCAAGTAACGAATGCTTTTGTTTCAGTTTTCAAAGGTAGACCCTTTAATGTATTACTGTGAAAGTTGCTAGCGTGTTTACTTATCTGTAATCGATCTTGTTTACTGCTTTCAGGCACTTTAAATTCAGATATCAGATTTTAAAGCTTTGTAATGATGAGGTAGATATTTCATTGAGAAAATAGAGAGAGACAGAGAAGAAATTTAACAAAATCCATTCAAAATAAAGGTAAAACGTAGCAAAACGCTCAGGTACACACAAACATCTGTCTTGCTTTATAAATATCCGCTAAATAGGCGGCCAGAGCCACCTCGTTTGTCTTTGAACCTGGATTAATCTCGAGGAATCCCAGCGTGCGCGGCTTAGAGACGGCGATAGACTCATAAGTCTTGCAATTAACTTATTGTGATGGATTGTAAATAATTATGTTTAAATTGTACTTGTTTTTGCTTATTACTGTGTTTATATGTATTTTACTATACCTGTATGAAAATATAATTAAAGAGGTCGTTGAAGCGCAATGGAATAACTTACTATGCACTTACAGCGTGATAGTTATGGGTTCAATTCCCACTCAGGGAAATTAATTATTTTGGTCTCCTGGTAACCAAGCACGGCGTGGAATTCCGACACTCAGAATGCAATATCTCGGATAAATTAAGTGGAAAATAGGAAATGGAGTGTCTTAACGCTAGATTCCCTCATTCCCACTAGGCAGCATAAAACTAAAAAAAGATATAATTACTTTGAAAAAAAAAAAGAAATTACATGTATACAAAGGTTATAGTGGAAATTTTATGCTACGTGAGTTTCGGACAGCGAAATATAAAAAAAGGGTCGACCCTTTGTCGGGGCTCATATTATTGGGCGTTTCCTTTTTTTTTCTTGTTTTCGTTATCTGTCAGTAAGAACACATGTAGCATTCATTGCTTTAGAGAATTTCCTCTTTGGAAGTATTTTTCATTATGGAAATTAATTCTGCGTAACGTTGCCGTTGATCGTGAATTTTGACATTTTTTTTGTGAGATTAAAGAGTAAAAAGTGAAGTTTTGTTGGTGTTGGAGTTTTCTTTTTTTTATTAAGTGAATGATACTAGTTATTGTGAGTGATTTATAATTGCGGATTTGATTCCCACTCGGGGAAAAATATAACTTTTATTTTCCCGCTTGTGCTCCTGCGCAACACGACTGACTTCTAACCTATACATTTTATTTTGCAATTATAAAGATTAGACTAAAATGACAAGAAATTATTAATTATAACAACATCTCATTCATTATTTTTTTTAGATAAAAAAATATTAAGATACAATAAATTGTATAATCTAGTAACTGTGAGAGATCACAGTTCTGTGAAGGCTACGCAATTAAAATATTATATTTCAAGTTTTATTGAAATAATTACTAGAACTATTATTAGAGATTACTTAAAGGTGGTAAATACAATTGTATGTCGTTTCAATATTAATACTACTAAATATCTACTAATTTATTTAAAATAATTTAATTTATCTACAATATTTTTAATAAATAATAATGTAAAAAAAAAATCTCAATATAATTATTATCACTCAGTGCTAAATGTATGAAACCGAGGCAATAATAACTTTAACTCCCGGGGACGCTAATAGCTGTAGGCGTCGTGAATGTAGTCACATTGCCGTTTTACAAAGCTTCACTCTTTCACGAGGAACTGAACAAGACATGTATAACATAAGATGTAAGCTTAGAAGTCAGTATAATGGATACTTTATATTTTAACTTTTATACTTGAAAAGTTAAAGTTGTTTGAAATGTGAATTTTTTTTTCTCACTTACAGTTTTCTCCTTAGTATTTCTCCAAGGAATTGAGCCCACGCCCGTAGTGTTTATACTCAAACTCTGTTCCACTGCGCCAAGTCGACCTCAATTTCTTAGTAGTTATTTTGAGTTTAATTTATTTTTATTTAGATAACTTAATGAAACGACGCTTGTGAAGTTGGTGTTAGTAATTGTTAAGTTCAATAATTGACACAGTTCTATACTAATGTAGTTATTATCGTTACCATTTGTTTTTGTTGACTTCCTTACTTGTTACTGAGTGTAACTAAAAGTAACAAAGAATTTCTTGAAATTCCTATGGGAACGGAAAAAACGAGAATTTCCATTTTGTACATTTTAAAATCCACTAAAACAAAGTTGCGGGCGATGACTAGAATATATTTTACGTCGGATATATATATTCTAATTAGCTTTGAAATTTATACAAAGAGAATTCACATAGACACTCGCACTAAATTCAGTTTCATAGTGTTGCGTGTGGACATAAAATAAAACCGTATAAACCCCACATATAAAACAAAATAAAAACGCGACTGTAAAAAAAGCTGTGATCCATTTATAATATACAAACATAAAGAAGAATATTTCTTTCAGTACAAAAGTTCCATAAAAGTTTTCTATATCGCGTCGTAGCCTTTGTAGTTGATATTTGGAAAAACACATTATTTCTAGATCCCTTTCTGTGACAGGTCTCTATTTGTTATTAAGATTAAATTCTATTCTTATAGCAAGCAGTTTCAGAATATCCCAGTAAACATCGTTCAGGACGGACTAAAGTCTATTATTTTTTTCTCCTCTCGCAGATCTTAGAGCCTTACGTAGCTATTTATATCGGCATTGTCTTCTACAGACGTTACCACTTAACGTTTTATTATACGAGATCCTTCTGTATTAAAATACAAAAGTTTTTAAGCGAAGAAACGGCAAGATTAATGTTCCATAGAAATTAAGTTCTTTCTCGAATAAAATTCTAGACTGAGATATCTGTTTAAATCTTGAAGGATGATTTCAGAATTAAAGGAGCGCGAGTATTTTTAAATGTTACATTTAAAGAGTTTTTCTTAAACGGGCTAGTTTTCTTATTGTTTCTTTCAAGCAAAGTTTTAGCGTTTATTCCTTTTTATCTACTTGATCTATGGAATTTTATACCCACATTTTTTAAATGTTCTAAAGTATTATTTAAGATAAATATTTCTGGATAACGTAAATTTTGGGTTCGAACCTGCGTTTATTGGAAGTCATCCAAGAATTACTTGGTGGTTAGAATGGCCTCAGTTAATAAATTAAAAAATATATATGTAGCCCACATAAAAAAGAACAACAATTTGAACATACCTGTAAACGGGATTATCATCTCTATACCACACAACGAGTAGTAAACTGTCGTTTCGTATGGGCGGGCGGGAGTCGCAAGGCAGGTCCGCTTCACCGCCTATGACTGATGCCACTCGACCGACCGTCCCCGTTACCGATGATAGGGTTCCCCTATCACCTGAAGGAAAATATAGGATTATATTAAAATAACATAGCAATGTAACGGTACAGCGCGGCGTTAGGTTTTGTCACTCAAAAGGTGTTGTCTCGAATTCGGTCAGAAAACAAGAACTTTATAGATATTTCATAGAAAAAACTCATTATAAACTTATATTTGTAGTTTTTTCATATAAAATGAAGGAATATACCTGGAAACTTAAATTTTTCAACCTTTTTAAGTAGTACTTCCCGCTGACTTACGATCCTAAAATTGATACAGAACCCTAGGTGGATGAGTTTTTATTTCCAAATTTTGTATTTCCAGAACATAAAATGTTATATCAATAAATTTATTTCAATGAACTTGCCTGCCTATCCATATGAAGTAGATGTATGTATATTCTCACCACACATTTACTTTAAAATACATTTAAAATTATTTTTATTGTAGTATGGTAATAACAGAGCATATATGCTACTTCCATTTACACGTAAGCTTACGCCAATCATGGCACATTGTTACTTTTATCGTAAAATTGTTCATTTCATTTTGTTCAATGACATGAAAGCCACGTTTTATTTCCAATGGTAATAACTAAAACTGTATTTTATTTTTATAAAGAAATTGATAATAATTTTGTTTTGGAAAATGATAATTATTGAATAGCTGTGATCTCCAAAAAAACCTCTTTTTCAATAACAAGTATTTTTTTTTCAGCTTCACGCAGTATCCCATATGTATCAGTGTAGGCAGGGGGAACTTATTGTTAAGACACTTTGTTGAGTTCCATCACTCAATACTGCCTCCAATATTCGTCGAAAAGTGGGGAATGGAAGTTTTAATAGGAAACAGAATGTGTCAGCGTGAGAGTGTGTCTCTCTGCTTGCCTTGTTAAAAAGCGAACCTGCAAGCTAAGAATTAAAAAAAAACTTATAGTACATTAGTTAAAAGTTAAAAACAAACGATTTTTAATAAAAAATATAAAATTTTGAAACAGTAAAATATTAAATCCGAAAAGCTCAAACATAAAAGCTCAGAAAAGAGCTTAAGCAATTATAATAAATGTTATTAAGCTATGTTTGTTCGTACAGTCAATAAAATTCTTTTACGATTCAGACAGTAAGAGAAGTTAATAAAAGTGAAACGCTTTATGATAGACACGTTATACTTTTAAATCATATTTGAATGATGAAACGTGAGTCGAGTACTAAAGTTAACAATTTGAAAATGTTTACGTGCCTATTACTTTTCTGTATGCACACTTTCGATAGTAGATATTGTAAATCTTTTTTTAGCACATATTAGGTAGAGGCAGAGGGAACTAGTGTAGTGTGTATAAATCGTTTCCATTGAGATAGTTTCGTTCACTATTTTCTGATGAATTCTCGAGGTATTGCATATTGAGTGGCTGAATTCCACGCCGCCCTTTAACTCGATACCAGAGCGAGAAAATGAATATATTAAATATTTCCTCGAGAATGAAACGAACCTACAACCATGGCGCTTATAGTGGAATCTCTCGACCCCACCATACATATCCACTGCCTACTTACAAAACAACACAATCCTACTGCCTTGCAAAAACATATAAAATTTGATCTTATAAATCACTCTATATTATATACGAGTATATTCAACCAAATTATCCGTCCATTTAGGCTTGCATGGTAAAACAAGCTGACATAGAGAATTTGAAGCTGTTTAACATTCGCTTAAGCGTTGTTTATGAAAAACGGTGACGTAGGAACTGTGAAGCCCAGTACAGTGTACGTGTAGTATATATAGTAGATATAGTATATGTAGTATATACAGTTCATATAATGTAGCTTACACGCCGCCGCATAATCTCCATGTAGGGGACTGACGGACGAGATTGTGGCAATTATTTTAATACTACCCTTTTATAGTGGATTTGTTCGATGTTTTTTTCAAAAAATATACTAATATTTTTGTCATTTTTTAATGTTGCGTCTAATCAATTTTCTGAATTTTCTTTTACCTTTAAAATATTCTTTACTAGCGACCCCCTTGCGGCTTCGCCCGCTTTTACTACTGGATTATTCACATAATGTATATTTGCAAAGCACTTAAGATAATGTGAAAATTAATTAAACTCTAATGCAACCCGCATTTTCATAGTTTCAATAAGGATTTTCCAATTGTTTTACTCGGCAAGGATTTTTTAGTAGGTACCGTAATTTTAAATCTGTGCTACTAATCTTTTCAAGTACTTATTAAAATATATTTAAATGACTATTTTTAAACGGAAGAAATTATAAACAAAAGCCTACCTACTAATAACTACTACAAAAAATATGAAACCAAATATATCGCGCTGAAATAATACATTCAACTCCAATTATCCAATACGTGCAAACGCATCTAAATCTTCGTTGCTATGCCTCTATAGCGGGCGGGTTTTTTTTTCGAGCTTGTGGTTAATGCTGAAGAGGGTATTCTGTCCCTGATGAAAAGCAAGCACTACGTGGCTGCCTGTGAGGAAAATTAAATAGAATGCATTGGCCGGGAATCGAACCCGGGCCGCCCGCGTGGCAGGCGAGTATTCTACCACTGAACCACCGATGACTGCTCATGACGCGCTTGTATAAGCAAAACGTCGCGGGGCGCGTTTCGCAGCAAGGATGTTTTGATATTGTAACAACTTCTAAAGTACTTATTAAAATGAAAAAACAGTAAAAGACAGTTTTGATCTACATTAAATGGCCAACGTAACTAATATACTTATTTATATGCTGAGAGTAAGGGATAAGT
>JAEBDU010013495.1:0-66323 GCA_016802625.1 Heliconius numata | reverse complement strand
AGCAAATCTTATCTTCGTTTAACGTAGAAAATTAATAAAGTATTTTAAAGGATAAGGATTAATACCATTATGGAAAAATATCCCTCACAATAAAAAATATATTGAAATTACTATTTTTAGACAGAAATATGATCACTACACGTTATCCTTAAAAGATAAAAATATGCTCTCGCGGACTTTTTTGTAGATCTTATTAAGAGGAACAATACTCCAGTACATTATTTTCATGTAGTACTTACCATTAAAGCAGCGCATGCGCGAAAGTGTCTCAACGGGTAAGACTTTAGACACATTTATCGTATTTATGTTAATTTACATAAGAATGTACAAATAATAAACTATATATAAACCTTCCCTGAGAAATATTCGTCCTAATGGTGAAAACCGCATAAAAATCCGTTGGGTGGTTTAGAAGAAGAAGAGTTAGAAAGTTCAGACAGACACGAAAAGCGACTTTGTTTTATAAGATATAGGATAAACTATTCTGGTAATCATATGTATATATTTCGATTCTTTTTAATATACATTTCAAGCTTTACGATTTATCACACTTAGAACATGTAAGTAGCGAAAACTCAGTGATAGGACACTCTTTTCTTCACTTTCAACCTGAATTTAAGACTCGAACCAATAGCCGGCCGTCCTCAAACAGTTGTTATCATCTGAGTTATTTATCTACCAAATAAAATAAACTCCAAGGTAGTCTATATCTCACAGTATAACCGAACCCACTGAATATTTTCAGGCATTTTAACATCAATATCGTTTCTGAATCTAGACCATTCGATAGGCGTTCGAAGACTTGGATAAGTTTTCTAGGTCATGTTACGAATCGTATAATGGACTTCTTTTGATAAATTTATAAATGAATAATAAATCATTTGTGAATGTTATAAAATTTTTCACGTTCGTTTTGTAGTTACGACATATTTAACTACAGTTTTGATGTAAAATGCTATTACCATTTGTTGTATAATCATGTTATTAACATTTTAAATAATTATGTTGGCTGATTCTAAATATAATGTAATTATTCCCCAATTGCAAATCGAATCCACGACCCTCCCATACATAATTAAAAATTATTCCACACCACCAAACTAACCTCGATAGATATTACAATATAATTACATCATGTTTGCTATACACAAGTGCATACCACATATTGATACTAGCGAGCTCAAAATACCGCAGGAATTCTAACTATAGAGATTAGATGACTAATGCACAACGTTAGTGTGGTTTTAGATGCAATATTATGATTATGAGGCTTAAGTTTATGTTTGTGTATGTTTGATAGTTTGTGTAATCTAGTTGGTTTAGATTATAGTTATGTTATGTTATGTTATTATTAAAAGCTGTTATGGTTTGATTGGAAGTTTGAGTCTGTGCGATGATTGTGGGTTCGATTTTTATTTGTGGGGATATTTATATTTACGTGTTTAATTTATAGATGCTAGAACGGAGTGTTTTAACACGAGGATCCCTCTCTACTCTGTTATATGCAGTATAAAAATATAATTTGTATTTAAAGTTATCCAGAACGTTTAACTATAAGTTTTAATGCGATAGTAAGCCAAGAGTGAATTCAGAGATTTAAACGGCAAATGGTGCATTGCAGAATAAAGACGGTTTTAATTAATTTTCCGCGACTAATACTTATGTCTGTTTGAGTCCAACAAAAAAGTGTATATTTAAATTGAGTCTTATATCCAATGAATTAAGTACGATTTTAGAATATCACAGGGTAATTTAATGGAAGGTAGAGTTGGTGTGAAACAGAATGCAGATTAGTATAGAAATAGTATAAGCTTAGATTTGGTTAAATTAAATATTATCACTTCCTCGCTTTCATAGCGAGGCAAAACGCGGCGTTGAGTTCCGCCGCTCAACACGCAATGCCTTGACATGTCCGTTTAGTTAAAATGAAATGAATACAAATGTATATATGAATACAAATGTATATGTACACAGATAATTAAAAATCCCACTAATAATATGCCACATCAAATCCCACTGTTCTACAAAAGTAAGTATTGTGGTTACACTCTATCAACGGCAAAAGGTAAATCCAGTGAATTGCTAACAACGACGCTACGTCGGACCCGTTGCGTGACACATTTGTCAAGGCTATATACATTTTTGTAGGCTTACACCTAAAAGGCAAAATTAATATGGACACCTAATGGACAGCTATTGATGAGTAAAGGAAGTATAGCTTTCTAGGTTGTTTATTGTTGCGAATATTAATTTTGATTATATTTGAAAAAAAATATTAGGAAAGAAAAATACACGCATATAATTATATTCTAGAAATATTTCATTTCAAAACTTTCACTGCTATAGGCAGAAGTTTTTCTAATCTTTGTGATTACGCAAGAGTTTCTTGCTAGTGGGCGTGGACTCGTATAGAGTCGTCTTTGAATTCATATTTCAATAAAATTTTATTCCTTTAGCGCTTTTCAGTCCTTCCTTAATAATATATGTTATTGTGTAAGAACATGAGTGTAGCGCGGCGTTGAGTTCCGCCACTTAACACGCGACGTTTCCAAAATTCGGCGGAAAATGGGGAACGCTAGGTTCCCTCTACGTGTCGTGGTGCAAATAAAAAAGAATGTATGAGTAAATGTTAAATTATATCACATGGCTAGATCGTTTTTTTTACATGTCGTATTTAATCTGTATGATAAGTGGAAATAACCTAGATCGAAATAGATTACCCATTTTTCTAAGGTTTTAGGTCAATTAGCGCTGTTAAATGGTTGGAAGCAAAATCAACAAGACTAGACAAAATAAATATTAAAGGGAACTTATTATGAAAGCAGTCCGTTCATTACGCATTATGTAACATTCTGTACCAACTTCAACTGTATTGAGTGGCATAACTCAACACCGCGTCTCGACCTTCTACGAGAGCGTAAAAAATGACAATAAATTATTACACTAAGTTAGCATAGAGTCCATAAACGTAGCATTTACGGGCATTGCTACAACGGTCAACAAAATAATAAATAAATAGAAATGAAAAAATATAATTAATTATTTACTAATACGAAAATAATAAACCTAAACACTTTTCATCAATATTTTTTTCAGAAAATACAAAAAACATAATAAAGTAGACGTTAACAGAGTACAGTAGTAATATCCATTCTTACACACGCCTACGTCTCGTAGAGTGCTACGAGCGTAGCGTGACTTCTCACCTGCTTCAAGCACAGTAGAAGTGCTACGCAATACATACTTCTAATGTACAAAGGAAAATATATTATAGTTCTTAAATTGAGTGCAAAAAGGTTGGAATTCCTGTAAAATAAGAAATTCGTAGCTAATTACTTTTTTCACTTGGCTACGCCAACTACTTTTTTCATATAGTATATGACGTATCGTAATTATGTGGTCGCAAATAACACTCATTTGACGAGTGGGAAATATTTAATAACGACCTACTATTATGTTTTATATGTATAGAAATTATTATCATTAGTTATATTTGAAGAAAAATGTAATGTTGGATTTTTTTTCTTAAAAATTAAGTATCCCATACATAGTGGGGTAGCCACTGCTGTGTGCGGGATACAACGTGAAGCTGATTATTATTATTTATTAAAATAATACATTAAAGTAATTAATTAAAATCGAATCAAATATTATAATTATAGTTATATAATAAGTTTATTTTATATCTCTTAGTCTCTCATCTCTAGTTGTATAATAAATTTATTTCATATCTTTTACTATATTTAATATTAATAATAAAATTAATTTCAAAATCAGGTCAAGTAGTCTATCGCCTATTTCTTTCTTTTTATTATTATCGTACTACACTTATTATAAATTGAAAACGAAGTCTATTTTTATCTGTACAGAAAATAAACATAAAAATACTTTTTTTTAATATAAATCGAGTTTTATATCGGACGTAGCGCAGGGGCACAAAGTGAAGAACCTTTAATGTTTACGTAACATCGACTGGTTGGAAGTTCAATTCCCACTCGAGGAAATGAAATATTTATTTAAATTTATATTTCCATTTCTATACTCTGGTGTCGAGGCAAAGCGCGGAGTTAAGTTCCGCCGCTCAACGCGGAATGCCTAAGAATTCGACGGAAAGTGGAGAATAGAGTGTCTTAACACTAGGTTCCCTCTGCCTAGCGTGAAGCTGATAGAATTTTTATACTTGTTAAAACTTTTAAATTAACAAAATTTTATAATAATTTCCAATTTACCTAAGTATTATCCAATTTTTAAGTAAAACCTGGTATTTTTTCACAAAAAATCGTATTATTTATAAGAATAGTTTTTGTGACTTTTTTAGATTCTCATAATATGAATGCTAGCTAAACTATGAAGTTGCTAACTACTGCTTATAGGTCTAGTATAAGCCGTATAATAGACACTGCAAACAAACTTTCACAGTGAAATTTCTAATACAAATATGAATTTTGGTAACTCATACAGCTTTTACTCATATTGTAATTAGCTTTCACTTTTACTAACATTTGCTGGTTAAATGGAGAATGCTCATAGTTCGAACATAGTTTCTAGTGAACGACGATTAATGAGTCAATTTCTGTATTAATATAATTTATTTAATCTGTTACTATATATTATTTTAAAATTCCGTTACTGAGTGACTGGCAGACGACGCACATACTTGGTTAAAAACACAGAAATTTATCATGTTCTTGCGGAATGTAGGGCAAAAAAGCTGAAATTTCTGGTGCGTTCCCTAGAATTTTTGGGAAAAAAATATATTTTCTATTATAGTCCAGTATAGTCCATGGAACGAAGTTGTGTGTTGTTATACGATATTTAAATTTAGAAGAAAATTGTAAATGAGAAATATGCCGCTATATGCAACTAACTATGTATAAAAAGGACGTGTAAACACTAAGGTTTTATAGAGGCACAAAAGCATTAAAAAAATAAGAAAAAGTTCTACAATGATTGTTAATAATAAGCAATCAAAACATACTTAATTAACTAAGCTAATATGATTACAAAAAATAATAGCGTGACCTGAGTGAGAAAATAAAAATAAATCTATAGAAACCATACCCCAAATACCCCGCCCTTAACACAATCCTTCCAATTGGAATTGTATCCATAACCGTTTCAGTCAAATACTGTACCACGGCGCCACGACTGCCTACATAAATAAATCATGAATATTAAGTCTTGTAGTACTTTTGTACTCACTGACCCCAAAACAAGAGTCTAGCTTTTTCACTTCGGTTCAACTAAGCCTATTTATTTTTCAAAGGAAGTATTTTCAAAGAATTTTATTCAATTAGTGTTACGACATATCTATTGACTTGCTGGCAACTAGAATGGTTTAAAGAGCCTTATTATATTAAAGTCACTCTTAAATTTTCATTTCTATAATAAATTTTATAGAATATTTGTAAAGTTGAGCTATTTGTATAGGTAGTTTATAATCACGTTGAATGTATATTTTCTTTTATACATTTTCGAGTGGGTTCACTTCTAGAGAAATACCTGAAGAAATACTCTTCTTAAGTTAATAAAGGTTTTTCTTATTATAGTGAAAATTTGAGTTAGCTTTAAGTTAACTTAACGCTTATTTTTGAAATTTTTAAAGTATTATGGTATTTAACACTAAGGATTAACAATAAGACAATAGGTGACAAGCATTTTAAGATATAGTATATAATAGGTTCCTTCTGCCTAATGCCTTTGCGATCACTCACTATTATAGTAATTATCTCGAAATAACGGAAAAACAATGGTAGAGTTTTTGTAAGTGAAACCCCGGTCTAAGCATTAGTTTCAGTTCGAAATACATACAAACATAGTAAAATAAAAACGACAAGACGTTTAAAATATAAAGCTAGTCCCTTCCTACCTCATTAGGAAAAATAATCACACAAAATAATAATACGCTTCACGGCTATAATTACACAGGAGTCGAATAAGGGTGTTGAATAATTACAGTTATTTGAAACTAAAAATAAGCGTATGGACTATATTTCTTTTATTTTTAAGTATTTCTTTTAAGGTAGAAAATGGACCGACGACTTAACAGAGAATTGCTTCACTCTTTATCCTTTGTGGTGTAGCCAGCCAATGACCTCTTTCGCCTGGTTCACTGTCTTCAACCTCTTAATACATGGCCTCCTCAGGGTCCTCATGCTTTTTACGTGAAATTCCACCAGTATTATAGATTTTGCTTTTTCGGAGGTCAACCAAGGTCTCCCCCACCTCACTTTTCTTATTTTATTCATATTTTATTCAACAAATTGCATATTGTGTAGACTGCTGCCAATTATTGATTTGATTAACATATCGTCTTAAATGGCGCACAACAATATCTTTGCCCTTTTTCCTGGATAGTAATAGGTAGAGGGAAGCAAATGTAATGTAAGATTCATTTTCCTGCTTTCCGCCAAACTCTCTAGACATAGTTTAAAAAATCATTTTACATATAATTGTTAACAATCATTTGTAGTGTACACGCAATTAGAGAAAACAACTGCAAAAGTAGTGACTAATGAAAAGTGACTACGATTTTACAATTAACATCTTTTAAAAATCAATTAATATCTTTTGAAATTCTTACAAGGCTCTACAATGTGCTATATATAGTTGGTGTTATTAATATTTTACCGAGACCAATAATTTTTATTTTTAATTGTAATATTTTAAAGACATCGTTTTTTTATTTTAGCTCGATCCCTACTCAGGGAATAGAATTGTTTTTATTTCCCAGCTCCTACAAGACGAAATGCGGCGTTAAGTTCCGCCGTATGCCACACAAACCGTGTAAAAAAGTGTGCGTGTAAAAAGAGCAGTCTCTAAACACTAGGTTCCGAGGTACCAAGGTTCCATTTATACAGTGTAAAGCTGAAAAAAAGAAAGGCAAGACTTCAATGAAATATGTAAAAATCTATATTTAATATTATATAGCAAAATAATTACCCCACAATTACACATAATGGAACATCTAAAAATAATGTCCCAAACTAAGAAACCTTCCGGGAAATACAACGAAAATTCACAAAAAAAACTCAAGAATATTAATTACCATATACATTTTCAGCAAGAAACGTTCAGTATGAGGCTTCGCACGCAATTTTCACATTTACATCTACATGATACCGGTCATAACCGTCAAAAAGATTCTAACGCCGTTATAACGGAATTACCCAGCGTCGTTATAATAAGCATCTATTACAGATAAAAGCTTTGAGTGCACTGGAGTAAAGTAGCTCTTTGCTCTTATAGGAGAGGCGAATATCCCATGCGAGTACTCAATTGTTCACAATATTTAATATTAAATTTTACAATATTGTATGTTAAATTTGTTTGTTTTGATGTTGTTTAGAGTAATATAAGCTTTGAATATATATTTAGAAATTCTGTTGGGTAATTTTAATACGAATTAAGTTGAAGCCAATTGTGGCGCAGTTGCACTAGCGGATGACTGTAAGCTCGACGGTTGTGGATTCGATTCCTCCTTGCATTCTAATACTGCAAAACAAAGAACCCGAAAACACTATTAAAGTCACCAGTCGATATATATGACGAACTACTATCTACTATTCAAATAAAAGTTGCGGAAACATCCCCTATGCGACGAGGGTGGGCATATCCCACCTGTTTCATATGAATCATTGAATGAGTCACCAACGTTAGTATTCCGAGACACCCCTAAAGCACAGTGCATGTGTTTTTGTTACTTAGGTGATTGAAAACGACAATGCGCGTAGAAACAATAACTGTATAGCGATACATGCATATAAGTATTCATAATATAGGATCTTTTGTATGAAGTTGCAAAGCAAATCATTCAAAAAAACTTGGGTAAAATAAGTGATAATAGAGGAAATAGAGTGGTATATCACTACATTCTTTACTATGTAACATCTTTGTTATTGTATGTTATGCCTTTGTATCGCTATTTGTACCAAAATAAAATACAGCTTCACACTGTATCCCGAATATAGCAGAGTGGGCAGAGTGAACCTAGTCTTAAGACTCTCCGTTCACCACTTTCCGCTGACGAAATATGACAATCAAAATAACTATTGTAAGAGTATGTATGTATCTCATTTTTGATTTAAAGTATTCTTTCCTGCTTATACTTTGATTTATTTCTATTTTATAGCCAAATTATACGAAGTTCTGGCATAAATTGTAGCCTATGTGTTATAAATATATTACTGTAAAGTTTCATCTAAATTCGGTCACTACTTTTTTCGTGAAAGTGGAATAAACATTAATCCTCACAAATATAAACATTTATAAAATTAAAGTTAGTAAGGACAGATGTTTGACCACAGAATAGGATTAAAATTAATTACTTACTAACTAACCAACATTATACAAAAAGATAATTATAAAACTCTTATCCGATAAGAACTGCCCATTATTCGAAATGAACTGGAAAGAAAATTGCGGTAAACTACGAAACTTGCACTTAAAATTATAGAGTCTTTATAAGAGATTGGTGAATGCGTTCCTAGCATGCAATTTCCCATTGGCACGATTCTGCCGTCGTAACAATGGAGCGAAACCATAATTTTTGCTATATGCTCACCTGGGACCTTATAACTTGTATGTTATATAAATATGGAAGGATAGTGTTACTTTTAGGGTTCTGTGCCTTAAAAAGTAAAAACGGAACCCTCATAAGATCATTTTTACTAGCATCTGGATTTAGGTAGTGCTATAGGTTATATAAAATTACGATGAATTTCTTAGTTAGTTCGAAATAACAATAATTAGGAGCCATCAATCCAGCCGTATAATTTTAAACACGTGCGCTGCAGAAATAGTTAAATATATGTAAGTAGTACAATAACATTCAATTTTATTAGTGCTTAAATAAAGTTCACTACACCGTATATAGATATAGATATTTTATAAATAATTCATAATAAGGCATTTCATGAGTAAAAACAATTAAAAATTGTAAAGTTTACAGTTTTTTATTTGACATGGATGTTGAAACTTACGAGTGAAAGTTATTCTATTATCAAGAATTTTTTTCATAATTTATTGTATCAATCTGTTGACAAAAGCAGCATAATAAAAGTATTATAGGTGGTATGCGGGCGAAGCCGCGAGTGGGCCGCTAGTATAATATAAAGGAGGATCTAATGCACTTAATTTACTGCATACACGAGCACTCACCAGAGAATAAGATTAATATTTTACATGTTTTCCTCTAAATAACATTGTAATTACTTTTTTAACCGACTTCTGTAAGAAAAGGAGGTTATCAATTCGACTGTATTTTTTTTTTTTTTATTTTTATTTTTTTTTTTTATGTTTGTTACCTCATAACTTTTGACTGGGTGAACCGATTTTGAAAATTTTTTTTTTATTTGAAAGGTGAAGCTTCCCGAATGGTCCCATTTTTTTTTGGTCCATGTCTGACAATGGTATCTATGAGAAAATCACATAAGCCTTAAATTTGCATTAGGTGTGTGCGCGACAAATAGCCGAATAACTCAATGTCGCGCTAACCGATTTTGATGATTCTTTTTTTATTTGAAAGGATACATTTCAAGGATAATTTGGTGAAAGTTTGGTTAGGTTTCAATTATGGAATCCGGAGAAAATTGAGAAAGTTTGTTTTTTTTGGTAAAAAATTGATTATACTGTAATAGTTACAAGCAAAAACTTTTTAAATTGATGTCAGAAGTGAGATTCCTGATCTTTGCATTTCTTTTCAACCAATCTCAAAAAAGAGGATGTTCTCATTTTCAACCAACTTCAAAAAAGGGAGATTCCGAATTCACCCGAATACTTTTTATGTATGTTCTTGTCAATATACCAAAATGTAACTTTGCACAAAAATAATAGCTAATTAAATGAAGTTTTACATAGAACAATCACAACCACTCGTTGACAACCACTACCACCACCATCACCACTCGTTCAAGAAGCATCATTTTAAGATCTACCCATCACTAAAAATCGTAAAATAAATTAATTTTTAACAAAAAGAAAAACCGACTTCTAACAACGAACTAAAAAGTGAAAAATAATTATATAAAGATTTTATAATTTTGAAGTCGGTGTCAAACTAATGGTACAACACCCTTACTACAATATCTAATTACTAAGCCTGTTTCTTTTACTTGGCACCGACTTCAAAATTATAAAATCTTTATATAATTATTTTTCACTTTTTAGTTCGTTGTTAGAAGTCGGTTTTTCTTTTTGTTAAAAATTAATTTATTTCTATAATAAGTAGGCAATCACGCAATCACTCAATAAGGTGCCATTTCCAATATAAGCTGCTTACCAGCATTGATATAATATTATCTGGTTTTACTAACCTAATTGGCTTTATTAAAATTACAATTACATTTTGTGATATTTTATTATTAGTTAAGGTAGATTTATTTCAAAAATTGTATTTTTTTAAGTAAGAAAAATATGCCAAGTTTCGTAAATTTGGTGGAAAATGGAGAAAAGAATGTCGTAACATTCCACATGAAGCATATACTAAATTATAAACATCGTATAAGATTCAAGACACTAGTAAGTGGCTAGGATTTCAAGCAATACCGCTTTCCGCTTTAGGTACTTGAACAAACGGTCAAGCGATAGCCTCTTGAGTCGGGTCAAGATTCCCGCTACTAAAACTATAAAAGAAATTAATATTTGTATAGTAAGATCTTTCTTTGGTTTTTACGTATAGAAAGCTTAATAGAAACGTATGGCTTAATTGGCTAGAGTCATTGGTCGCTAAAAATTTTAATATAGACATTAAAATTTATTATTCTTTGGGGTAATTAATTATTATTAAATAACAATATATTATCATGTCGGCGTAAAATGAGGAACGGAAGTGTCTTAATAGGACCAGATTTTCTTAACACTAGGTTCCTAGGATATTTCTGCCTATCCAGCTTGGCGGAATACAATGTGAAGGTAAAAAATGATGATATTATGTAAAAAATATTTTTTAACGGTGAAGACACCGTATAGATACCGGACGTGCGTAATTATATTTTCTAACCATAAAGACTTTTCGTATATTATCAGTTTTTTTCATTATATTAAAAATTATTTTTTTTAAAATTAATAACGTATATTTAAAAAAAACAGCTAAAAAGAAGCTTTTGTACATCAAGAACTACAAGTGCTATAGATTGTGCTTGAAGCTATAAACTATTTATGCATCTAACCTCGTGTGGTTTATCACTTACCTCCGAAGAGTTTCGTTATTCAGGTTCTGGCTATATTATCAGACCAGCTTGATGATACTATGTTTTCGTATAACAGCCGATATACTTGATAAATTATGTTCTATAATTATGTCCTATCTATCTATTATTTTTAAAATTCATTTGTGTAACTACATATTACGAAATTATAAAATTAAAGTCGAACTAATAAAACGTGCTAAAACTACTTCAAAATTATGTTTACTATGTGGTACATATACGTTTCAGCTTTACGCTATATCTCGTCTTAATTGGTAATAAATGCTTTTCTACTTCCCAGGTTCCTTGCTATGTTTGGAATTAAGCGTAAAGAAAAAAAATATCGTATTAAAAAGTTAAGTAAATACGCTGCTAACCAGTTAGAATTTTATTACCATTCTACTGAAACACTTAACCAATTACCTATCCACAGTATTATTTAAAAACATTTATATTTTATTAAATTAACTAAACAAACATTTCCCTAAGAAATTATATGATAAAGTTCATCATCAAATACACTTGACACATAACTGAACTCCGTTTGCGGCAAACCGCAGCTATTTCTGGAGTCACAAGTCGGCAAGGCGAGTAAATTCATTGTTAATAGATTTATTTTCTTGTTTCTCAGTTCATATTATATATTTAATTATAAGTGTAGATTTAAATTCATCATATTTTTACGATAATTAGTGATATATACAGAAAATGTCTTAAAGATATAGTCATGTATTCTTAGATAGCAAAATTATTTGAGTGACTGAACTCAAAAGCTCAGCGTCACAGTAGTACAGAGTGAATGAAGAGACTGTAAGTAGACGGACAAGAGCTAAAGACACGCGACAAAACTGGTTTCAATAACTATATAAGAAAAAGCCCGCAACGTTCAGTAGCATATCTGTATATTTAAAAGCGTAGAAATGGGTTCATATTACACGAATTTAAGTTACTTAAAATATCTATGAATTGTAATATTTTTTACAAAATATTCACCTTTTCTGATAGCCCGAAGGCTATATTATAAAGTATGCAAATAAGATGGTAACTGGCGAACTGAGGTAGGCTCGCCAGGGGACGATTCACCATTATCCCACAGTCTGTTGCTTGTAGACAATGCTATTGTTTTCAGAGGCCATTGTAATTAGAACTAAGCCATTTCAAATCTGCCCCCACAGTGCTAAGAGGTTGGACGCAATTTTTTTACTTTATTTATTTCTATTGTAGCGATGTTGAAGTTTGATTTTGTACATGGTGGTTGTGAGTTCAATTCTCGTCTGGGGCAAAGTTTATATGAATTTCGAAATTGGTTTCGTCTATCCTGTAAATATAGTGTTAAGATAGTCTATTCTGCATATTCCATTTTATTTTTGTTTTTTTTTGCCTAAAACGTCGCGCAAAGCGCGGCGTTGCGTTCCGCCAATCAACACGCAATACCTCCAGAATTCGGCGGAGAGTGGGAAACGGAAATATCTTAAGAGGACGCTGCCGTCCTCTTAGACTCTGCAGTCATAATACTTCCATCGCATCCATTCTCAGATTCCTTCCGCTTATCCTGCTTTACACAAAGAATACAACGTGAAACTGAAATACAACAACTACCTATATAAAAGTTCCACATGTTTTGGACTAACAAGCAGCAATATACATTTAGACTGCTCAATTAAACTTATCCAAATTCAACAGCAAAAATCAAGCGATTCATACACATGAAGTAGCAACATCCACTAATGAAGTAATGTTTTTAAATGTATATTTCTAAAAATATATTTAAATTTATTTATTCCACAGTAACTTAATACAGACTTTTCTGGCTAGAAAGTGAATCTACGATAACCAGCGTAAAACTTAGAGTTACCTAGAAAACTTACATAAAAACAACCAAATTAAGCTGTTCAACGGCAATACATAAACTTACATAAAATTTATTGCAATGACTGCCATTATAAGAATTTTATTAGTCAATAGAGCTTAATTTTTCACTAGCAGTTATGAGTAATATTTTGTTTCAAACACGAAATGCCGTTTTAAGTTAAGCCATCGACTTAAAGGTATTTAAGTATGTACTAAAATTGTTTATAACTTAATATAAAAGAAAAAAAAACATCTAGTAGTATTTTTTGTACCAAAAATGTATGACTTTAAAATAAGAATACTAAAATTAGTATAATAGCATAGTATACTGGTAAAATCTTTTGCTCTCTCCATTGTTTACTTCCTGCACATTTTGAAGGCATTTGCGTAAACTAACGCCGCGTTTTACTTATAAAAAAACATGTTGGTATTGAAATCTTCTTTGAAACATCTAGTTCCACTACTCTTGCGTGTATTATCCAATTATAGACAGACATGTCAGCCTGATAGTTTACAAAAGTCATATTTACCTCGATCGATACAAACCGTAGCATGAACATAAGTTACAAATATAAAATCCTCCAAGTTATTCATGGCAAACTGCAAAGTGTATTGCAATGAGAAATTCGATTTTGCTTCACTTAATTTGATTTGATTCAATATGACATACAAGAGACAGACTCATATTCTGTTACTCTGAATAATAGATCAAAATACGAACACGCGGGAATGCATCAAGCCAAGTTCAGGTTAAAACAAAAGGAAACTGGAACTACGTGCTGAGTTATAAGTCATTTCTATTAACATTTTATTTCTATTTGTCTTATGAAAAATACACTTCTATGACAAATGAACCATTACAATTTCAATGAATATACGCCATTATTAGAATTTGGACATCGCGTGTGAAATATCCCATCAGGGAGTGCGACAAGTGAAAATATAACATGACAAGCCTCACTAATGGCCGGCACACGGTACACCGCTAGAAATGTTCCACGTAATAAATTTTGTAAAGCGCCTAACGTACGGGCGATAGGTAACCATTTCTTTTACAATATTAGTGCTTAAAGATTTTATAAAATAAAATTGCCTAAATTAAACTTTGCTATGCGGGAAAGAGCGTGAAGCTGCGTGCTAAAAAATATTGAAAATATAATTATTGAAAGAATGAGACGCCACTAGTAGGATAAAGCTGCCCGTCTTTACGTGATAATTGTGGCTATAAAATTTCATTAATAGAAAAATTGTTATTCTTATTCTTGTCGTGAAGTCTGTCGTTGTGCTGTAAAACAGCATCTGTAATAACGATAGTTGTAAGTTCGATTCCCACTCAGGGCAATAAATTATTTTCATTTCCTTACCATAACAAATCAGAGCGCAGCATTGAATTCCGATTACATCTCCATTTCGTCGGAAATCGGAGAACGGAATACCTTGACACTTGGTTCTTTTTAATATAATATTCTTGATCTATTTTGTTAAAATACCAATTCTAGTGGAAAACGAGCCTACAACCTGTTGCGTTTACAATCATATGCTTGTGCTCCTGGGCCTCCCCTCAAAACATTTTTTGTTTATCAATTTTGTTCACAAAAAATTAACAATTGGTCTAAAGTACTGCGGCACACTTACATTACATAATCGCTTAAAAATTAAAAAGAAAGTCGCTAAGTTAAATTTAATTGCCGCTACTTGAAAGAAAGAAATTGCCTTTATTATTCTGAAGCACTACGGTTACATATTATAAATGATCCCATGAAAATTATACCAATTAGAATACAGGTCTATAGTACATGTGTGTATTATATAATAAATTTTAATATATTTTTATTTAGGCCTTTGGTTCAATCCCCATTCGAGGAAACGAAATATTTACTTAAATTTATGTTTCCGTTTCTTCGCTCTGGTATCAAGGCAAAACGCGGCGTTGAGTTCCGCTACTCAACACGCAATGCATCTAGAATTCGGCGGAAAGTGGGTAAAGGAGTGTCCTAACACTAAGTTTCCTCTGCCTAGATTTTTCCTGTACTAGTTACAGGAAAAATCGGAAAACTGGTAATTAATTATTGATAATTACTATCAAGAAAATAAAATAAAACCGTTAAATATAAAAGAAGAAAATATAAGAACGTAGGAAAACAATAAAGACATTTTAAAAATAACTAAGTATAAATTATTACAGTAACAATTTCTATACAAAACGTAGTCAATAGTATATCTCCATCAAAAATATAAATTTGGAATGTGAGCCAAATTAAATGTTAAGCAATCGTTAATCAGCGTGGTCGACTTCACCGTTAAAAGAATGGCAGAAGAATGCCGAGAGTTTTCTGTTCACTCAGAATAAAATTCAACCATTAAACTCGACTTGATTTTTTTAACCACCAGGCGAACACCAAAAATCAACTCAATAGTCCAGTATAAGTTAAAACTACACTAACTGTTCCCCGAATCGAACCCACAACCGTCGCGATTACAGTGAGACGGTCTGTTTATAAAACAATTTAATTAATTTAATGCAAATATTTGTATAACAATTAAACTAAAAAGATATATAAAACATGACCTTTATAAGGCACAGCGAGTACACATTTATATGAGCGTGCATGTTAATTTCTATAATGAAAAACTCTAACATCATGTTTCATTGCGCTGTAAAATATTAAAATCCAGATCAAAACGCTTCTTTACCTTTGATATGATGAATGTTTTAGGTTCCTTTATTAAAAATTTAAAAAACAACGTCGCTTTCTCTTTGGCCCAGTTCGAGGAAGGGTTGTGTATAGAAAAATAATGTTACGTTTTTTACCCTTTCTTTACATTTACATATATTTTACATTTTGCGGATTAAGGTGAGAATAACATATTTTTTCAGATTTACTTTTTTATTCTACTAGAGAAAGTTTAGAGATAAAGCATTCCATTCTCATATCAGATTATATAAAATAAATTAGGACACTCCGTTCCTATTAAGACGTTGACGCTGAAGGTATTATTCTGAATAGCGTAACTCAACGCCACGCTTTGCCTCGTTACCAGAGTGAGGAATAAAAATATTAAATTTCCTCGAGTGTGAATTGAACCCACAACCTATCGAGTTTAAAGTCGCACGCTTGAGCCCCTGCGTCATGACTTACCTCAATACAAGATACCATTTCCATCCATTCCAGATACCATTCTCAAAAAAAATAGAATGAAATAAATTCGAAGATTTCCATACAATAAAACGAATCATATATTAAGCATAATTTACATGATTTCACACAATGACTTACATATTAACTATGACATAGCGATTTATTGTATCGTTATCAACGTAACCGTTTAAGTGTTGTACATACATAAGTGTTTACTCAATATGTCGATCTGTTCGCTTCACGTAACAAATTGTGGTCAATCGGACCAGAAATTATTGGCTATGAAGCTTATAAAAGGGTGTATTTATTAATATATCATTAACGTTTAATTTTAGCTGCGGCATAAATTACGCTATCCTGGCGCAGTTGTCAATACTCTTAGTAAAATTAGGGTTTTCAGTTCGTGTCCCTTATGTAGAATTTTGTTATCAATATTCAAATTTGTGAAATAATTAATTCTGCGTACTTACTATAATAACAGGGGCTCGCTACGCAACCACGAACCAAAAACAACAAAATCGATTTAATCTTAATAATGTATAAGAAAAAATAAAATTCTTTTGTTCAGTAATTTGTATACAACGTAATAAAAAAATCGACATTGAACTAAGGTCAATGCGTAATTTATTACCATTTCCCTTATAGACATAAAGAAATGAAAAAAAGTAATAAGAGGAAATTGTTCGCGAAATCTGAATTTCCGATAGCTAAGAAAAAAACGCGACAAGCAAGATTAAGATAAAGCTGAGGG
Source organism: Heliconius numata (assembly GCA_016802625.1). Lineage (NCBI taxonomy): Eukaryota > Metazoa > Arthropoda > Insecta > Lepidoptera > Nymphalidae > Heliconius > Heliconius numata. The sequence continues at coordinate 49,395 of JAEBDU010013495.1, read as the reverse complement.
TAGAATCCATGAATTTAAGTTCCCAGTTTTTTCAGCTTCACGTATTATCCTGGATAGCAGGGTAGGCACTCCGTTCCTTCCTTTCCACGTCACTGCGAATTGAGTGACGGAAAAAAACGGCACAACTAAAAATAATTAGAATCTCACGCATTCCTCTACAAAATCAAGTATTTTTATTAAATTATTACTAAATGAATTCAGTCGTGGCGCAGAAGTTGGCGGAAGTTGGGGAACGGAAATATCGTAATGAGAACAGAGTGTCTTAACACTAGTATCCCAGGTTCCCACTTCCTATCCTGCTATATGCGTGATACAGCGAGAAGCCATTACTACATTGAAGCACTCTAAATCACCTTTAGCAGTATATTATTATAACACACAACCCTCTATATTCAATAAAACCACGTTAACAAGGCTATAAATTTGTACCAACGGCAACTTATACAAATGACTGTATCTGGTGTCGAGGAGTGTTCATGCCGTTTGTCAAATACGTTGCAGTTAAGGAAACGGGCGTACGGTCTATCATTTCTAAGTTTAATAGTTAACCTTAGAATAGTGGTCAGAGTATTGTATGGATAGCTGACTAACTAAGATTGTAGAGGAATATATTTTCGAGTTATATTAAAATGTTTATTCTAATATATTACTATTAGTACGTCATGATTCTCAAATCGGTATAATAAAGAGATAACAGAGAGTTGTAACACGTCGTGAAAGTGGTACAGTGTTCGATTTTTACTCGGGGAAATGAGCTATGTTCACTTCGTAGCTGTTTACGAGGCGAAACGTGGTATTACGTGTCGCCACTTAACACGTAACATCTCAAAAATTAAGCAGAAATTTCTGATGGAGTGTCTTAACACTAGGTTCCCTATCCTGATATATACTTATTGATAAAAAGTAAAGCTGGAAGAAAAGATAACAAAATGTCAAGAATCTAGGAACCTTTATTATATAACGATATCAAATTCCACTATCTTATACACTATTGTGCCTCTAAACACTTATCTTACTTTTTCCGTAGAAAAAATACAAAACCTAAGGCAATTCAATTTGACAAGGGCCAGAATTTATATTCTCAGAGTATACTCAACTCGCTACGTTTTTAACTTTAAGTGTCTTAGGAAAGCTATATAACGATGTACTGTAGTGATATATTAATACAGAAAATGTTAAAACAATATAACGTTTTATTTTTTAAAAATCATTAAAGGTAAGTCACTAAATTCTGCTCGCAAACGCGACGACTGCAGGTTCGATTCAATTTAAAGACGGCAATCTATGATGCGCCTAATAGGAACATTTTGTATTCATATATTAAAAAGTTATCGTAAGCATATTTAAACTTTCATTTCACACCAATTTCATTGTGACTTCATATTCACATAAATTCTGCATTTTAAAAATATTTATATGAAAAACTAAACACCAAGGCTGCTATAGCCATTAGTTTTTTCCATACTTCATCAACAGCTCAAAAGTTATTGATAAATATTTCGTTATATTTTATAGTATCCTTTACATACAAAGCGTTATAGCGTGGATTTAAATCCGGATTATATTGGAATCCAGCGCTCTAGTCATCTAAGTTAAAACAAACAAAAATCACCATTGAACAAGTATTATTTTACCAATAAGTTTTGTAATTCAATATGTTTCTAAATTTAGTTTTTAGTGTATATTTATTGATAATATTGGCTTTTCTTTACCTTTTACTATTGGATGTACTATCAATATTTCATATTAGATGATGAAGCTCAATATGATAGATAATAAGTCCAAACAATATTCGAAATCACATGCCACGGACAGCTATTATAGTTGTATGTACGTCATTATTTTTTATATAGATCGCAAAAACCAGAATATTTAATATTATTTTAATTATACATACATAATTATTCCCCCGAGCAAGAATCGAACCTAACGTATTTCTAGTCAAACACTATGTCTCGCTATTTCAACACGATGTTTATAATGAAATATACTATAACAACAGAAGTGAACAATTTTTCACAGCGAACACTCCATATTTGAAAATACTGGCTCCCGTAAATCATAACATGTGTTCAAATGTATGAAAAAATCTGAAATGACGTTCGAAAAGCGCAGTAAAAAAGGCTCTGTGACATATGGCCTGCACTTCCACGTCATGGCAACATTAGCTTTTAGCATTAGGACCAGAACGTAAGCTAAATAAAGGAGAGTTGGAGAGCTAAGTGATTTACTGTTAATAGTTTGTTTGAGATTTTTTCGTTCACTTTGAAGTTGAGAAAATGTTGTTGTTGTTGTTTTCGATATAACATTTTTAATTTTGTGTGTTGATTTGCTGTGGATTTTGTTTTCTGTGAGAGTGTAGATCGCTAGTATGTTTCTGATTAAAAAACTCAGCTTCATGTTGTACACAGCAGAGTAAGCAGAGGGAAAATAGTGTTAGGACACCTCGTTCCCCACTTTCCGTCGAATTTTGAAGGCATTGCGTGCACGCCGCGCTTTTGCCTTGAAGACACGGAAATATAAATTTAAATAAATATTTCGTTTTCCCGAGTAGGGATCGAACCCACAGCCGTAGCATTACATTCACGCCCTAGTGCCTCTGCGCCACGACGGCCTCATCTGATTTTTGCTTACATTTAATATGTTGTTTGCTTATTTACTTGATTAAATTATAAAAAAATATTTATGTTAAAAATATAAAGATATATTTTAATTTCAATATTTCAAGCATAGCAAGATAGACCGAGAGAACCTAATGTCACGACACTCCAATCTCCACGTTATATCCAATTAGGAAGATAAAAATCTTTGGCTGAAAATGTAAGTAATTCACCATTCCCCGAGTGGAAAATGAACCTACAACCATTGTGCTTACAGTCAGATGCTATGCAATGTTAGCCATCTACTTGTCCATATATATAAATAATTAATTTAGTTTTAATAAATAAAGAATTCTACGAAAATATCATAGGTATTTCAAATTATAAAATATAACTAAAAAAGATTCACAATTTCTCGTCAACATTTTAAAATGTTATAATTATTATTCATCTCAAATTCATCTCATTCGTTATAGTGGAACAAATAAATATAATTGTACTTACCATACACCAATTATAAATTATACATTTAAATTTTAATTTCAGTGAAAATATCGTTTCATATTTTAATTATAAATAGTTTAATAAAAAACTTGTTTCATAAAACAGATTCATTCATTTTTAAATTTTAATTAGGTGATATTTAAAAAATAATCTATACTAGCTTCAAATTGCAGCTTCCGCACCGTGGTCAAAAAAATAACTATAGAAATAAATAACTTAGATATATTAATGTGATTTAAATATAGCCAATCCAAACACTTTTTAAAATTTACACGGAGAATGAAATATTTAGACACTGAGCTCTCCATATCATAAAGTGAAGGTCTAACAATAAGATTAGAATCATTGAAATCAAAGAATGGAAATCTTCGCCTTTATAATGTGGACAGATTTTATTAAAAGTTTTCCGCGTGAGAGCGTGCTGTTCTTTGTGATATAGTATTTCAGATCTAATAGATTATTTGTTTAGAAAACACGATTTGTTTAGTAAATTGATTATTTTATTCAAGGCCGTAGGTCCGAGGCCAGTTGCTTCGCAGGAGCACAAGCGTGTGACTCTAAACGCGACATGTCGTATATTCGATTCCCACTTGAGGAAGCGAAATTTTAATATTTTATTTTCTTCGTTCTGGTATCGAGGCAAAGCGCGGTGTTGAGTTCCGACAAACTCCGCGCCTCCGAAATTCGGCGGAAAGTGGGGAGCGGAGTGTCTTAACACTAGGTTCAGAATTTTCACATACAAGATACAGCAGGAAGTTATACAAACAAGAATTTCTTTATCTATTAGTGAAAACTGTGTTAAAATCCGTTCTGTAATTTGATAGATTTGAACGTAGACAACAATGGAATCTGATTATGTTTTATACTACGTAATCATGAAATCTTTTATATTTTAAATTTTAATTAAAAAGAGTATATTACAAAGTGTATTATAAAATTTCAGATATAAAATTGAATTCTTACATCAATTTTATAATATTGTATCGTTGAAAAATGGTGATGTAAAATTTTTATACACCTATGACATATTACGCATAATCTGAATTTATAATATTTTTTTACAAAACCAATAAAGCTGTTTTGTTTTATAAGACAAATCGTAATAATTAAGGTATTATTGAAATAATTTATAAGTAAGAAATTACCATCTCAATCAATATGAGGTCGTCATGGCAAGGGGTACAAGCGTGTGACTGCAAACGTTACAGGTTGTGGGTTTGATTTCCATTTCCATTCGTATCCCGCTATATAGCAGAGTAGGCAGAAAGAACCTATAATTAACACTAGAAGCGCCGCCGTCCCATTTTTGTCCCAAACGCAAGTTTGATTGTATGTAACTTTTTTATTTGTTAATTTATGTAGATGAAACTTTTTGACTATTACCAAGTTTACACCTTTATTTAATTAAAAATATAAAAAAAATTATACCAGTCGTACTTTTTTAAAAAAAAATAGATTTACCTAGAACTGCCGCTGGGTCATTTTTGTCCCGCCATTATTATTTTATTATTTGAGGGTATAATTTAACATATTTTCATGCCTCGGGGATGAGGTGGAGGTGAAAGGGCGATGCGGGGGCGGAAAAAAATTTAATAGTAGGTTTAGTAGTCAATGCCTAAGTTTTTAGGGTTCTGTAGCTTTTAAGGAAAAAAAACCCTTATAAGATCATTTTTTTGTCCATCCGTCTGTCTGTTCCTTTATCTCAGGAATGCTTGGAGAAATCGAGTTGATATTCATATGAGTATATGAATATCAATTATATGACGATCTACAGTTCCTTGATTTTCTGAAAAAGCGCCCTTAAAAAAAGATATGACCATTTATATAGTAAAAAACATGTATTTCGACACTATAAAGGGAATCAAATTAATAAGGTACTTTAAGTTAACTAAGAATTATGAAATTTGGCAGCTAGCATCTACATGCAGTACTAGTATAGGAAAAAATCTGAAAACTATACATCCTATATCTTATAAAACAAAGTCGCTTTTCGTGTCTGTCTGAACTTTCTAACTCTTCTTCTTCTAAACCACCCAACGGATTTTTATGCGGTTTTCACCATTAGGTCGAGTATTTCTCAGGGAAGGTTTATATATAGTTTATTATTTGTACATTCTTATGTAAATTAACATAAATACGATAAATGTGTCTAAAGTCCTACCCGTTGAGACACTTTCGCGCATGCGCTGCTTTAATGGTAAGTACTACATGAAAACAATGTACTGGAGTATTATTCCTCTTAATAAGAACTACAAAAAAGCCCGCGAGAGCATATTTTTATCTTTTAAGGATAACGTGTAGTGATCATATTTCTGTCTAAAAATAGTAATTTCAATATATTTTTTATTGTGAGGGATATTTTTCGATAATGGTATTAATCCTTATCCTTTAAAATACTTTATTAATTTTCTACGTTAAACGAAGATAAAATTTGCTTTTTACGCTATTTCGAAATTGCGAATAGTTTTAGAGAAAAACGCATTTAATTGTTGACATATCCCGCCGTTGACTCATCAGCTGTGCCGACTCAAGTTTCACTTATCCCTTACTCTTAGCATATAAATAAGTATATTAGTTACGTTGGCCATTTAATGTAGATCAAAACTGTCTTTTACTGTTTTGCATTTTTATAAGTACTTTACAAGTTGCTACAATATCAAAACTTCCTTGCTGCGAAACGGCTCGCCACTCGCCATGCGTCCCGCGACGTTTTGCTTATACAAGCGCGTCATGAGCAGTCATCGGTGGTTCAGTGGTAGAACGCTCGCCTGCCACGCGGGCAGCCCGGGTTCGATTCCCGGCCGATGCATTGTATTTAATTTTCCTCACAGGCAGCCACGTAGTGCTTGCTTTTCAGCTTTTATAAGTGCTTTGCAAACATACATTATATGAATTATCCAGTAGTAAAAGCGGGCGAAGCCGCAAGGGGGTCGCTAGTTTATGTATAAATCTTAAAAAATAATAGCCTGAAAAGTGGGGTAAAATTGGTGTCAATACTAAATTTTGCCGTTAGTTCAAGTGAGGTATCAGATGAAAGGATGACTAAGCTAGGCTTGAATTTCGGAAAAACACTCGATACCAAATGTGGGCAATTGTAGGGTAGGTAGAGGGAACCTGGGAACCTAGTGCTATGCACTCCGCTGGCATTTTCCGCCGAATTCTGGAGGCATCACCACGCAATGTCATCATCATCTGTGATGTATCACTGATGAAGAATATATTAATGCATTACTTGGCCTAATAATAATATTAACTAATTTCAATAACTTATAATTTTGTAAGAGTTATTCAGTAAGTTGTCACGACCTTGGAACGTATTTGAAATATTTGATTCTTTCTTTGTTTTGTTTTTTGGTACTTTTATGTTTGTTAAAGAATAAGAATTGATTATTAAAGATGGTGTACATATTTTACGAATTAACGAATGATAAAAAAATACTTATTAAATTCTAAAAGAACCAAGAAATGCAGCTAAAATTTAACGAAATCTTTCCACTGATTATATTATCAGTGGAAAAAAAAACACAATTAAGCAAGCATATTGCGTCAATGTTGAAAGCCTCCTGTTTTAATTAAACCGGTTATTTTTAAGGGTTCCATGGAGATGGGGATTCTGGTATAATATACGAGTAAATTTGGATGTTTTGATGTGTTTTATTGCCTGTTCTAAAAGATATTTACCTTTTAGAAGTGGGTTAAGTTTGTATACATTGTTAAGATAAACGAATAAATTATTTGAAAATAGTACCTACTTTAATAATAGTGATATTTTCCAGTGTAAAACTAGTACTTCTACAAATACTACGATAGAATTTGAATTATTATATGTTGGTCTTTTGAATAAAACTCGCATTTATAAAAATATATTTAACCCAGGTGTTCAATTCAAAAGAAATAAATAAGAACGATGTCATTTTTCAATGTCTGTAATAATCCATATTTCAAATAAAAATGTAGTTCTGCATATAGTTATATAGTTTTTAAAAAAAAATTAAAGACGTAAATTTATAATTTTATAAAATTCATAAGTACCTATACAAAAAATACGAACATACTGAACCAGAATAAAATGATATCCTCGCACTTGACACATTCCTCTTAATTCCTGCATAAAACGAAGGCTGTCTGAAAAATGTACGCTATTATTAATAATTTAATGCTAATGAACAGAATTCATTGCGAACGAGGAAAGTAGCAGACGTTTTTTATTATAGATACCTATTTCAGATTATGAGAGGGTTTAATTTTGGCATATAATTACGAATATGAAGCCCCTGTGGCACTGTGCTACCGCGTTTAACTGCTAGCGCTATGGGTACGGTGGTTACGGTGGTTCAATTCCTGGTGTTTAACTGTCCGTTCTCAATTTCTCCTGAATTTGTGTGCAAAGTGGCGGAATTCAACAGAGCGAATAAATTAAAATTATATCAGATTCTATTCTCACGTAGGGTAATAATAAATCGAAGACGAATCGAGTTCCGATTTCTGGCAGAGAAGACATAGAACTAAGTTTCAACTTACTTTCGATTGAATTAATCGATTGGTTAAATTAAGTTTATATTAGTTTTAAATACAATCTTTGAAAATGTTTTAGTTTTGGAAAGCCCGTTTTGGTAGTCTAAAATTATTTTTTTTTAATATAAATGACGACACATATATTCCCCACGCCGCCGAATCCTGGAGGTGTGTTGAGTGGAGGAACTCAACGCTGCGTTTTTGATAATTACCTGAGCGAAGAAATGTATAATTTCTTCAAGTGGGAATCGAACTCAAAACTTATTGCATTTACAGTAGGTAGAGATGTTAGATGAAACTGGTTTGTCATTGGGTTTATACTAACTTCGCTAAGGATATAGCGGCGAGCACTTTGCATAGGTACACCAAATAAAAAAAAAACAATATTTAAGTTTATTTATATATTTATACAGCAACACAACTTCACGTTTTAAGTCTGACATTAAGTTTCAAAATATATTTTAATTTCTATCCGAAAAGGTCAGGCCATGACACTTAGATGAGCTTAATATTGAACCTTCGGTAAATATAATGGCTATTTAAACCTTCTATTGATATTTTTTCTAGTTTGAACATTAGACATTTACATCGTTGTTTTCCAGCAATGTACGGGTAAGGTAAATCTTTCAAAATACGTAACACATTTTAAAGTGTGTGTGTGTTCAGTAACAGATAAAGTTACGTTAGTTAGTTTAGATTAGCATAGATGCGTATATCTAAAATTACAATACTATAAAATATTTTTCATTAATCTAAAACAATTAATATAAAAACACTTTATAAAATCTTAAGAGGAGCTCGATTCCAACTAAAATTCAGTTTATAAAAACGAAAGCGTAAAATTTCGAACGTTTTTAGTACAATTTGTGGGTACGCCTCAAATTATCCTCCGACTCCGGAAAAGCCGCAATATGAAAAATATTGCGCCGATCCAGACTTTAGCAATAACATAAAGTATCGTGAATATAGCAAAATATATTTTCATGTGAAAATAGAAAATAATTGATATCCAGAAATAAAATTTTATAGAGCTTTATGAAACTGTTAATACTATTGTAGTTTATATATCTCGTTTATAATATACGAGTATGTATGTTTCACATAGTATAAGTGGCTTTTAAATTTAAATATTTTATTAGCATTCAATGTATTTATTTTTAACTAGCGGCCCCCGCGGCTTCGCCCGCTTGAACTACATGATTATTCATTTAATAAACAGAATTGACTGATAGTCAAATGAATAATTGCTATATATTTGCAGGCAAATTCATGCCTTGAGTTCATTCAAATGACTATATTTTTTTTGTAATGAACCGATTTTAATGAAACAACTTTAGATGTTAAGCTGGGTTAAAACAAAGAAATTGGTGAAAGTTTTACGTAAATCAGTTCAGTACTTTCAAAGATTAGCGTGACCATACATACAGACAGGCAGACAGACAGACAGACAAGAAATATAAGAAAAATTTGCTTTCTATTATTCTTTTTAAGTGCGTTTATCCATTCCAGTCAAAAATACAAAATGTACAGACAAAATATTTTTACTGTTTTATTATACATAGAGATTATGCATATTTAACACTTTTGAATTTCTCATTGTTCGCTAATTTTAAACTTTTATTGAGTAATGAAATAAAATGACAGAATTAAAAGTATTAACTACGTTGAATTAAATATTGTAAATATAAAAATTGCCTCGAGACACGCAAAACCACATTTTAATATTGAACATTATGTATTTATTATATTATAACAATAGAGCTCGTTGTATCATTAAAATACATATTTTTCCTGTATTTGGTTATTTTTAGCTTCACACATAACGCGACAATTAGTGGGGTAGTCAAAGGAACCTCATATAAACACTCCGTTCCTCTCTCTCTCAAATCAACAGTTACCATCAAGGATAGTAAACCGGAGGGAACCTCTTATGATAAGTGGCTGAACTAAACTGTTACCAGCAAAGAAATGAAAATAATCCACTACCTCGAGAAGAGAAATCGAACCAACAACGACAGCCTAAAATAACATTAATAACATGCCAAAAACTTCTTCCAATAAAAGTCCAATGGGGTTACATTCTACACCCATATAATATATTTGAGACTCGTAAAAGCTTTCCACGGGGCTTCCACATTTAGTGGCCTACGAAACCACAATTAACCCTATCGTATTTATAAAATGTATTTGTATGTTTTCGGTTTTTAGTTTAGTTACGTATTAAGTTCTTTTTTATATTTTTTAAGGACTTTTTTCTAGCTTCATACTATAGTATAAACTTCGTATATAGTAGCGTAACTTCGTGTTAAGATACTCCGTTTTAAATTACGCGTTGAAGGATGGAATTGAACGCTATGCTTTATCTTTTGAAACCAGAGCGAAGAAAATTAATAATAATAATGATCGAATGCAAAAACAATTCGCGGCGTTGAGTTTCGCTACTCAATACGCAAGGCCTCCAAAAATTCGGTAGAAAGTTTAGAACAGAAATATCTTCATGAAAACGAAATATTCGATTATCTTTTTTCGGAGTAGGTTTCCAGGTTCCCTCTACCTGCCCTACTATGTGCAGGCTACAACGTGAAGCTAAAAAAAAACTAAATTAACAACTAATACTATTTACCTACGATATTATAATCCATACATAATATTTATAATAATATGTTACTTAGTACTAATAGTCAACAATAGCAACAATATACGTAAGCTTACAATTAAATCTGAAGCCATACTCACTCACCCGTTTTGTGTCTACCGCTACACGGATTATGTCTATTTGATACATTCGTTTAGGGTTACCAGCATAATTATTTTTATCGATATTTCTTTTAAGGCCGTAGTAAAATTAGCGATTGTGGGTTCGATTCTCAAACTGGAGAGTGATTTATTTGGTACTGCGTGAACTTTAAAAAGCATCTGATTATTTTTTTGAAGTAGTAATAAGTATGGAGATAAATTACTCCTTGTATTACTTGTGTGTGTTTTTTTCAGCTTCACCCTGTAGGCAGAGGGAGCTTTCTCTGCTAGGGTAGGCAGTGGAAACATGAGAACCTACTGTTCCACCACTCTGTTTCTTACTTTATGGTGAATTCTCGATGTATTGGGTGTTGAGTGGCTGACCTAAATGCCGCGTTTGGCCTCACTACAAACAAGCGACCTAAAATGAAAATATTAAAAATTTTATTTCCCCGAGTGGAAATCGAACTTACAACCTTTTCGTTTACAGTCACACAATTGTGTCTTCTAAATCTTCTGATGGATGTCTATATTAAAAATTATAATCACAAAACGCTTCCTTGATAGAAATTTGACAACCCTATCTGCTCAGTACATGTAGGATACAAAAAGATTCATTATACATATATTTCGGGAACAGAAATTAGATTATTATGTGGAATTCTGAATAGTTATAACAATAGATAGATGTTACATACATAAGTAAGACCACTGAATAGAAATAAGATAGCAGAAACTCTTTACTGAACCTAATAAGTATATTATAATAATAAATTTGGATACTTTCTTTGTTCGGGTATAATTGTAAGTTATGAAAGGACCTAATAATGTTACATTGCTTATTATGATAATTCCACTGAAATTTGAATTTTATACATTTCTAAATTTATCATGAATTACAATAAAATTTAATATATGTATATAGAGAAATAATGTATAAATTCCTCTTTTAATATTTAAATTATCCTATGACCTAAAGCATATGTTTTTTGCGTTACACTATATCTCTCACATACTCATATGATCTGCATCACACATCTTTCCACCCAAATTCTCAACATTATGTATTTTTTTTTGAAAACGAGAAAATTTAAATAAGTCATTCCTCTAAATTGAAACCCACCTGCCACGGCGGCCATATCAGATATTTACTTCAAAATGAAGAAATTTCATAAAAATAAAAAAACAAAAACAAATATAATTTAAAACATTTAACAATAAAAACATTATCATTCCTAATACAATTCCTTCGTGAGCATTCAGCAACAAGCTTTATCGAACAACTTCCAAATTTTCCAGATTATAATCGGAACGGACGCTACTCCGTACGAACGCGAGGTATTGCTACATTGTAACTGCTAGTACCGAATTCGCTAACTTTGCCAACTTTGCCGTGGACTGGTACCGATTGCGCTTATGTTCTAAAATTCAAATACATTTATGTTTTTATATTATTTATACTTTAAATCATTTATCGGTCTGTGTTCTTCAAACGAACTAATAATAAGAATAAGTCTTTTAAAAAAAGTTATTATTTTAATATTGGACTTTGAGGTTGTTGGCGCAGCGACACTGGTGATGGATTCCCACTTGGGGAATGAAATGAAAATTTCCTCGGTCTGGTACGGTAGCGTGGCGTTGAGTTCCACCACTTACAACACAATATCTTAAAAGTGGGGAAATCAGCTTTATTTAAATTACAATATTATTTAACTACTAAAATATTTTCTTTATACAAAAAACACACAATTGTTATAATAATCTCCAACTAAAACCCATGACACCCACAAAATTCATAATACGAGATGCGACACAAATTAACTAAAATAATTACGTACATTCTATTAAAATAATATTGAAATAATGATCTATTATGATTCATTAAATATCTCACTGACCACTCACTTATAATCACAGCCAGCTGTTATCAACCAACAATTATATACCCATCAGTTATAATAAGCTGCGCTTATTGAAAATATATTGAATTTGACAAAATAATTTTACATTCATTATAATAGGTTACAAAAAAATATGTTGTTCTATCTTTCATTTTTCTGAGATTATTTTAAAAACTAGGAAAATTAAAACAATAAGCAGAACAAGCCTTAACAATAAGGATAGATAGGTAGGTAAGGTAGGATATTTGGTACCCAAAATTTTATAATAATTCAGAAATATATGTACCAAGTTTGTAAATTTGATTAATTCATTCAAATGTGCAATAAATGATGTAGAAATTAGAATGCATCAGTATATGTAAGCTAAAAGTTGAAATTGAGCTTATATGTAACTCGTTCGATTCTCACTCTGAGGAATGAACTATTTTTATTTTCCTCTGTCTGGTAAAAAGATAAAGCGCAGTGTTCAGTTTCGCAATATGTCGAAAATTTTGCAGAAACTAGGAAACGGAGTGTCGTAACACTAGGTTCCTTTTGCCTAGCACTTAAGCATGAAGCTTAAAAACAAGTGTTTTAGTGTTAAGACACGCCGTTCCTATTAAGGCACCTCCGTTCCCGACTATCCGCCAAATTCTGGAGGTATTGTGTGGCAAAACTCAACATCTCATTACCAGAGCCAAGAAAATGTTCTTTTGTTCGAAAAAATGTTAAATTTGCTCAAATGGAAATTGAAACCGCTACCTGTCGCGAGTAAAGTCGGTACGACAGGCCTTTGTAAAAAAGTATTTAATGTAGCAAAATTATTACATTTATTATTATTGTATAATAAATAACAAATAAATTGCCAACAATCTTTTATTTCATTACGAAAGTAGGAAGTGGTAATGCAATAATATAAAAATGTTACTTTATTTCTATTTCACGCTGCTCCTTAAATCTAGCCCTTATCTCTTTAAAGATTTATCTCCTGCTGCGAGTCTTACAGTGTACTACACTTTTGTTTCAAAAAATAAGTTCAGTTGGAACTAAGCGAAAGGAACGCGTTTGTAAAAAAAAGTAATACAGAAAATCTTTTTTTCCATTTTATTATATTTATTAAATTTTAGGAGAAATATTTCATTTGTCAAGTTTATTGTGTTAATAATATTATTGTAGCGAGCTTTTGAATATAATTTTAAACTGTCAACTCTTCTTGCTATTCGCAGGATTGCAAACTGCAAATCGCGTGAAGCAAGAATAAAAAAATAATAATTTTACGTTACTTTTTAACAATCATTAGCAAGCTATTCTCAGGAACTAACTGTTTTGAATTTAAAAAAATATTATAGTGATATTTCATTTTCCTCGCTCTAGTAACGAAACAACGCGTGGCGTTGAGTTCCGCTAATCTATACGCGACGCATCAAGAATGAATTTCACAATCTATCCCGTACATAGCAGGTTAGGCAAAGGGGTACCTGGGAATCTAGTGTTAAGACACTCCGTTCCCAATAAATCATTTACGTTCTTCACTTTCCGCGAATTCTAGAGGCATTGCTTCTTGAGTGCCGGAACACAACACCGCAAAACCGCAACCTTACAAATAACGAAACATAATATACAACCTTACTTCTTGAAGTATCTAAAAAGTAAAAAAAATAATGCGATACATGCAATCTATCAGGATTTGAGAATTTATTATCGAACTATAAGGCTGTATTGAGATATCTTACGTTTCAGAACCTTCCAAGCGTACACTCATTTGGTAGATTATATAAGAGTACGTATGAAATATGTCATTCGAACTTCCGAGAAAAGTGTTTAGAAGAAATTTCTTTGAAAGAGAATCAAACAGTATATTTTCCTATTGAGACTTTTGTTGATAGAGATTAGTATTTACTTGAAATAGTATATATTTTTGTTTTTTATTTATTTGATGTTATAAATACTTTAATTAATATTGACGATGTCGTAGCACAACTAAAGAAATATATTAAGAATTTAAAGCCGTATTTTTGCCTGATGTTTAATTAGATATACTGAGGAACGTATTAACATAGTAACTTGTACGAGTATGTCACCTTATACAAAATTACAGCATAAGTTATATTATATTTAGTCAAATGGATTGCAAACTTTTTGCTTCACCTACTAATATATAGATATTTAATTATCTTGTATTTATCAAATCATACAAAGCTCTACAATTCAAACGCCACCATATCTAAAACGTAATCAGATGGGTCCACATCACACCCGAGGGTCACACGCGGCTACCGATTCGTGACGTCCGATAGTTCCCAGAGTTCATTTCTTCAGGCACTATGCGTTCTTTCAAATCCCTTGTAGGTACCCACAAAATATGAGACGACCTCGCCTAATAGAGATTTTTCTTGCCCGAGATTTCTTTTGCTCCAAATAAATCCACCTTTTCCTGCCCAAATTGGATTATTCTCCACTGTGCGGTTAAATACTGAATGGACTATAGGTATTTTATTTTTTTTCCGGCGCCTCGGGTGCTTTTTATTGATGCCTGCAATATTTTGTTGGTCTCAACTCCCTAAAAAACATATTTTACAGTGGCCTCGACTTTTTGGATGGATATCGATTCACGTCTGATGATGACGAAAATGGGGAACGCTGAGAAGATAATCTCGCTGACAAATGAAGTTGACTTATAAACGAGGCTACTACTGATATTCGAGGTTCATAAATAAAGAACTGAACTGAACTGATATTCGAGGTATTATCTTTTACACATTTAAAATAACAGATTTTTAATTTGAAATTTTAATAACTGAGTATTGAGTAACATTCGGTCATTAAAATTTCAGCTTAAATTGACACAGCTTGCGTTGTGGTGTATTTTGAATTTGGATCTGACTATAGGTTGTACGTTGAAACTATTTTAAAATTTTAATTCTTATTCTACTTTTAGCCAAGAGTAGTTAAAAATGAATGTTCGCAATATTCGTAAAATTAACATACCTTTCAGTCCACCCTTTTATGCACATCTGTGTAGGCTGCATAAGGTATGAATCTATTTATAAATATTTAAATAAGCAGTACGGGATTTTTTTCAATAAATTCAATTATAAAGTACTATAACATTTAGATATTCCATACTCTAATTTAAGTCTAAATTCGAATTATTGCGTGTTTTTCTTCTTCCTCCTGGCATTAATCCCGGCTATTGCCAGGGTCTGCCTTCCTACTCAACCTACTCCACTATGCCCGGTCTTTTGCGTCCCAAATTATTGCATGTTTATCGGAACTAATCTCTGCATTTTATCTTATAAAATTAGGGAAGTTAAAATAACCCATTCCCCAAGACTCAAAAGAGGATACCATACAAAACTATTACGTAGACCATGTAACTACGTCACAATGGCCTCATATTTAATCTTCATTTTATTTATTACAATAAAATAAACATTAAAATATGTTAACACAGTCAAGTAATTCACTAACGATAGTTCAAAGTCATTTTCTTTTTCCAATTCCCCAATTCGACTCAACGACTGCCAGTAGGCACGTTAACTAGATCTGGCAGGTTTCCCGTTTTTATGCAAGAGTCTGACCTCAGCGGGCACTAATGAGAAAATCAGAACCAATTAGTTTACTATATATTTTTTTTGTTATTTTTACTAACAGTTTTGGTTTTATTTTACAAAAAGTTCATCGAACGTTGGAAAAATTCTGAGCATGAAATGTAATTTATGAGGTAAAATATTATGATGCTTAAAAACGAGTTCGATAGTAAAATTATCATATATTTTATGGAGTAATTGCATTGAGTATGATGATTTTTAACAGTTCTTTCTCAATTTTTAACGATTGTAAATTTATTGTTAGACTTATGGTGCTATACGCGAGAAAAACTAAAAATTGTTATTAAAAGTTATTAAAAATTAAAATTGTTATTAATAAATCGAAACAACGACGTCATCTGTGTAGATATTTACTTCTTAGGGTGTTTGCTTTAAAGAATTGATCGACTAACTTTAATACCACCGCCATTATTATTATAGGACTATGAGCAACGTCTATTATATAATTTAGTTGATAAGAATATTTATTATTTTTTTTTATGGAAAAAAGACAAGGCAAACGAGCGTTCGGGTCACCTGATGATGATCACCGCCGCCCACGACCCCGTGCAACTCCAGAGGAGCTACAGGTGCGTTGCCGGCCTTTGAGGTGGAGATAGACGCGCTTTTTGAAGGTACCCATATCGTACCGACCTGGAAACACTGCCGCGGGTAGGCTATTCCACAGTTCGGTGGCGCGTGGAAGGAAATTCCTACGAAACCGCACAGTAGTGGAGTGCCACGCATCCAGATGGTGTGGATGATATTTAAGTCTATCATTTAAGTATTAAAAAAATAACAATCTTTGATTATTATCGTTAAAAAGTGATTTTTTTCAAAGATTTTTAATATATAAAATATTATATTTATATTAAAAAGCAAAGTTTCAACGAAACATAACTCAATAAACTATACAAAAATAAGCCATATAATAATGTTTCGTTCTCGATATAACCGGTCATTACGATGGTATTTCGCGTGTCAGACCCTAATATACGTTATCGCACTACAGCTATCTGACTCAGGCATAAAAGTCGCACTCGTTCTTGGAAAAAACAGTATAATTTCAAAATAGCTTCACTCATACCGTACTATTGTAAAAAGACAGAGAAAAATGGGTTAATATTACTTACATTGAGTTATTGTTCTACTGTATTTTTTTTTCAGTTATATTATTTTATTCAGAAGTGGAAAAGCTATTTGTGTAATTAAAAACAATTTTAATATTTTTTCAATATTCTTTTGTAAAGAGGTAATATATTGATATTTGTACAGAATCAATATCATGATTAACAATAGAGCTGTAATAAGAAGGTTTTTTTTTTGTTTTAGAATCTTTTTATTTTGTTAGTATTTTATAAAATAACTAGCGACCCTCTTGCGGCTTCGCCCGCTTTTACTACTGGATTATTCATATAATGTACTTTGCAAAGCGCTTAAGATAATGTGAAAATTAATTAAACCCTAATGCAACCCGCATTTTCGTAGTTTTAAGAAGGATTTTCCAATTGTTTTACACAGCAAGGATTTTTTAGTAGGTACCGTAATTTTAAATCTGTGCTACTAATCTTTTCAGGTACTTATTAAAATATATTTAAATAACTATTTTTAGATAGTTAAATGACTATTTTTAAACGGAAGAAATTATAAACAAAAACCTACCTACTAATAACTACTACAAAAAATAGGAAACCAAATATATCGCGCTGAAATAATACATTCAACTCCAATTATCTAATACGTGCAAACGCATCTAAATCTTCGTTGCTATAGAGGCAGGCGGGTTTTTTTTTCGAGCTTGTGGTTAATGCTGAAGAGGGTATTCTGTCCCTGATGAAAAGCAAGAACTACGTGGCTGCCTGTGAGGAAAATTAAATAGAATGCATCGGCTGGCAATCGAACCCGGGCCGCCCGCGTGGCAGGCGAGCTTTCTACCACTGAACCACCGATGCGTGTAAGGCAGGCGGGCGCGGCGGACGCATGGCGAGTGGCGAGCCGTTTCGCAGCAAGGATTTTTTGATATTGTAACAACTTCTAAAGTACTTATTAAAATGAAAAACAGTAAAAGACAGTTTTGATCTACATTAAATGACCAACGTAATTAATATACTTATTTATATGCTGAGAGTAAGGGATAAGTAGAACTTGAGTCGATACAGCTGAAGTGTCAACGGCGGGATGTGTCAACAATTAAATGCGTTTTTCTCTAAAACTATTCGCAATTTCGAAATTGTGTAAACAGCAAATTTTATCTTCATTTAACGTAGAAAATTAATAAAGTATTTTAAAGGATAAGGATTAATACCGTTATGGAAAAATATCCCTCACAATAAAAAATATATTGAAATTATAATTTATTGACAGAAAAATGATCACTGCACGTTATTCTTAAAAGATACGAATATGCCGTCGCTGACTTTTTTGTAGATCTTATTAAGAGGAACAATACTCCAGTACATTATTTTCATTTAGTACTTACCATTAAAGCAGCGCATGCGCGAAAGTGCCTCAACGGGTAGGACTTTATATACTTTTGTCGTATTTATGTTAACTTACATAAGAATTTACAAATAATAATCTATATATAAACCTTCCCTGAAAAATATTCGACCTAATAGTGAAAACCGCATAAAAATCCGTTGGGTGGTTTAGAAGAAGAAGAGTTAGAAAGTTCAGACAGACACGAAAAGCGACTTTGTTTTATAAGATATAGGATAGTGATATCAAGAAATAATGTAATGTTAATATAATATGAAAATAAGTTTGTATATCTGTGAGTCAGTCAAGATCATGTTGCTTAAAATTGAGTGACAATATAAAGCTGAAAAAATCATCAAATATCCAGCATATACATAAACTTTTCAGAAATTGTGGAAAATCTCCAAGTTATTTTCTTTTATAAATTCCTATCGGAATAGACAGTTGCCGTCTTAAAAATAAAACCTTCCTTTGTTTTATTAACTCCTGTAAATGACAAATTAGGGTAAAAGTAATTAAGTACGTAAAATAAGCACAAAAAAATTATAAGATAGATATAGATAGATAACAACATACAATCATTATATGTTACTACATTAGATAATATTTCTAATACACTAACAGTCCAATATCGCGACGACATTGAAAAGGATCATCATACTTAATAAATAATATTGAATATCACTGTATAGAAATTGTGATTAATATGCGCCTGGTCATGAATAAAATATTATCCGTAGCCAATTTGACCTTTAGGTAAGTGTTTTATTACTTGCGGTCGATCCAGATATTCCATTTATATTATTGTAATTGCTTACCAGTTCTTGTAATATTATAAGCGATTATTATTATTACTATTAGAGACCACAGATCAGCAATGGGATATAAAAGCGTAGGCAAAGCGAGTCTGGTGTCAAGACAATCCACCATTCTCCACCCTCCGCTTAAATTAGAAGGTGGAAGCACTCGGTACCGGAATTTGTCTTACCATAGTAGAGAAATTAAAATAATTCATTCCCACGAGTACAAATCTAACCGACAACCATCGTGATTACAGCTAAACACTGTCCTCCTGAGCCATGACCACCTTTAGTACTTCTTAAGTAAAAAGAACAATGTTCAATTATGATAATAATGTTATAAGAAATTTCTCATCTACATATCTAATGGCTAGGATAGCGTCTCACAAACTACGTACCGTTTGAAAATACATACCAATAAATTGAATAAAAGCGTGCACGTGTCATTTCAAAGCACTTTACATTCCCTGCAGATAAAATATGTACATTTAATACGGAACCAACACGCCTCTAATAGATTTTGTTTGGAAGACATAGAGTGCAGTCGACAAATAGATGTGCAAAATCGTTTTGGTAGTATGGAAATTACTTACTGGCTATTACTGTTAACTTCACAATGGTTGTGGGTTCATTTCCAATTAGGGACTTTTATATTAACACGTTTTTATTAGTTGGAAATGGTAAGTATGTATATAAAATCTAAGAAACTAAATTTGAGGTATTTGTATTACCATGAAACTTGATATTACTATGGTATTATCGAACTGGTCTTATAGTGGGACCACGACCTGACCAGTGGAACTCTTCAGACATTACCAATAAGCCACTCAAGTTAACTCGTATAATTTGTAGCTCCGAGCAAGTTTTCACCTTGTACTTTGTATATAGATATATATTTTAAATAAATTACACTTCGGGTTTAATAACGTAAACGAAATATGTAATTTCGGGACGAAACTTAACGCCGCATTCTCTTTTAACATTAAGTTCTATCTCTTAATACTAACTTCTCGTTGCTTACACTGCCACGTACGATATATTATCAGTGAAAATAAAAAAAAGTCCATAATTGAATGTAAATATTTTTCTTAATTAAATAGTTTTGTTTTATCAATATTAAGTTTTTTTGTAATTTCATTTATCCTAAGTTTAAGTTTATTTTCTTAAGCAACATTCAAAGTTTTTTTATTTGATAAAAAATAAGATTCAACGAGCATATGTAATATAGAAATTACAGCGTATTTTATAAAAATAATTTCTCAAAGTCGCTCGAACGAGTTGTCATTAAAATAAAAATCGGACAACTTTCCATGAAAATTGATTTTGAGCTCTATTACTGAGGTAATATAATTGAAAATTGTTGTTTGTCAAAAAAAAGTTATATATTTTTCATTTCACTCATAATATGAGTACCCACTGGCAGCGCATTAACAAACTTTTTAAGCCAGTACAGAGAATTCAAATAGGCTTTGTTCATCATTCATCTGAAATTCAGGTCATGGTGCCCATGCCATGAAGTACGAGTTTAATATATGGATTATTGGAAAGATGGCTTGTATAAGTTTAAGATTATGATTTGACAAAAAATATGTTTTTTTAGGTGCAGTCCCGCATATAGCAGGTTAGGCAGAGGGATCCTAGTGTCAAGACACTCAGTTTCCCATTTTCCACTCAATTGTCGATATATTGCGTATTCAGTGGCTATACGGCTCGCTTTGTCTTATTACTAGAGATAGATTAAAATAATAAATTCTCCAGAATAAGAAACAAATCCACAACCATCGCGCTTACAGTCAGACGCTGTGTCACTGAGCAATGGACAAAAGGTAAAAAGTTAATAATATTATTTTAATTATAAAAAAAAATTAAAAAATTGTTGCCTTGTTTGTGGATCCTAACTGTAGGCAAACATTTCTAATTTAAAACTATAATCTCTTTTTACTATGGGGAAGTAACTAATATCTTTTTTTTCTCTACTATTTTTAGACTGAAGTATACAATGAACTACTATTTTTCAACCCTGTAAATAATACATGGAGGCAAATTAAGGCACCAGCAGGGCCTCCACCAAGGAGTGCCCATCAAGCTGTAGCTACACCAGCTAATAAGTGAGTTTAAAGTGAATTCTCTTGTTCACTTTATATTTTTTAATATAGTAAAACTTAGTAATGATTTATTTCCCCTTTTTTAGATTCTGTGTCACTGAGCCGATAGTAAAAAATACTTTAGTATTAGAATCAAGACGTTAAATATTAAATATCCAAAATACAAATACACTACAAAAAAATCTGTATATTTCGTACGAAACAAGGCAAATCAATATTATAGAATATCAAAGATAGATAGATATAAGAAAACACAAAACCTTTATTCTCGAAATGAAATATAATATACATAAAATGTTTTTGATGATCATTATTTATATTCCGACATTGACACAGAGTTTAATGGCACTCGTGCTTGGAGGAAAGCCAGAATATTCGAAAGCATTTCAAGATTGCGGCTACACTTACCCCTACTAATGATTCTGTTATTATTTGTTGTGGACAAAAGATGTGATTAAAAGTGTTCTTTAGATAGAAATGGAGCAATTACGGAACTTGCTTGATCTATTTTTGTGTGAGTTCGGATCTTAGTAGATATTGGAAGTGAGATCTTAGTAAGTTGTCAAACATATGGTTTCAATATTAACTGAGTTGAGTATACGGCCCCATGATTTCCTGAAAAATCGTATTTCTATATTTACTTAAACAAAGATATGGTCGTTTCTATCGCAAAAAACTGAAATTTATACATTTGTAGTTCAGAATAAGTTAGAGAACTCCAATTTTTGTATGGAGCCCTCGGTGGGCGAGCCCGACTCGCACTTGTCCGGTTTTTTTTGGTAGTTTGGCACTTCGTGAACTGTCAAAATCGTAAAGTTTGTCCATTAGACTTGTTGCTTTTGCATTACACAGCCTTATTTTAACGCTAATTTGTTTACTCGAACATAGCCTAGATAACAGCCTATATAATAACAATTCAATATAAAGTAACCACTAAATCAAAATTTACAACCTACGCGAAATACTTAGATTGTAATTAAACTTTTGATGTGTTTATGAATATCTGCTGCTCCATAATATAGTAAATTAATATTTGTATATTTATAGATACTCAATATTTTTTCTTAACGTCAGGCTGTATCCTGCCCATAGCAGGATTGGCAGAGGGAACCTGGGAATATGTGTTAAGACACTCCGTTGCCATTAATACACTTCTGTTCTCCACTTTCCGCCGAATTCTAGAGGCTTTCTGTATTGAGTAGCGGAACTAAACGCTGCGCTTTGCCTGGCCAGAGCAAGGATATCAAAATATTAAATATTTAATTTCTTCGAACCTGTTGCGTTTACAATTGTACACTTGTGCCTCTGAACCAAGACTGGCGTCAGTCATACAACTTTTTAAAAAATATAAAAAACATCATGTCATTAATTACCAACGTTTTAATATTGAAATATAAAAATAAAATGTTAATGACTAAATATAACATCAAACGATTTCATATGAAATATTCTATATATATTATACTTGACTTTTCAAGTTGTGACGAATCTAATTAAAGCGTAGACGTTGAAAAGCCTTATGTGGTTTTTTAGGAAAGTATTAATTGGGTTATAAACTAGGCCCATTCATTATAAATATAACATTGTATGTATGTATATCTTGTCGTATCTACGACAGAAAAAGATATCTATATTTAAAACTTCATGTTGCATAACTGTAAGCAACCTGAACCAACCTGGTAGTATTAGGACACTCTGTTCCCCACCTGCCAAATTTTCGAGACATTGGGCGTTGAGCAGGGTAATTCAATGCTGAGTTTTGTCTTATTACCAGAACTAAGAAACGAAAATTCTTTAACTTTTTCGTCCGAGAGGATGTCAAAGCTACAACCGTCGAATAATTAATATTTTCATTTCTCCGCTCTGGTGAATGCCTCAAGAATTTGGTGGAAAGTAGGGCACGGAAGTGTCCGTATGGGGAACGGAGTGTCTTAATAATAGGTAAAGTCCCTCTGTCTATCGTGCTATGTGCGGGATATAGCACGAAGTTTAGTAAATCGCTCAGTTTTTTATTTATCACGTAAGAATGATGACTTTTTTATATACTTATTAAAGAGAAGTATCTAATCCATACCTATATTATAAATTCGAAAGTAACTCTGCCTGTCTTTTACGCAATCAGGGCCAAACCGCTAATTTAATTGTGATAAAATACTCATATAGAGATACTTGAGGGTCTCGGGATGAACATAGGATACTTTTTTTTCTCATATTTGTAATATTTTCGATATTTATCAATATATTAAAATACTTATTAATTTGACATGCAATTTATACCGCCATGTTTATAGCAACCGTCGTTGCTAAGCAATGATTTGCAAAGTTTGTTGTTAGAAAACGTCACCCAAAATGAGCTTGCTTAACGCATCTCTCTATTGAAAACTGAAAATAATTTCATAAATATATATTTTTTTAAATATTCGTATACTTCAAGCGGGCGTAGCCGCGTTCGGGTCCACTAGTACTTATATATTTATTAAAAATATATCCTCGTTAAACTCTTCATCTTACTTTATACCACCGCCCATACTTTGAAATCAACACTTATTTCTATAATCAATTAAATATTTACCTGAAACAATAGTATTTTGCGTGGCAGACGGTGACGGCGATACCGCAAACAGTACAAAAACCAATAGAGTCCGATGCAGACACCACACAGGGCACATTTCGTTTACTTTCATCTAAAATTTTAATTCCACTCTTTGAAACTTGAACTCCGAGGGTATCTCAACCGTCCCGAATTCGATATCGTCCAGATCTGAAACAAAGGAAAGACGAAAGTAAGTTGTGATCAATTGTAATAATATAATTTTTGATTCTTTGGAGGTAAGATAAGTAAATGCCTTATTGCTTGTTAAAATTAAATTGATAATATTTATGAAAACAAATGAGATTATATTTTGGGAGAGGTTTTTAACAACAATAGAACATTATGAAATTATATAACCAGAAATACGCTGTAATCTGGGACCAACAGTGTAACAACATTATCCCTTAATGAAAAAAAAACGAAAACAAAAAAAACTATCTTAAGATAAATAATATAATTTAGTATTACTTTTTATGTCTACAACTGACAACTAATATTAGTATGAAACTATGGTACTTATAACTTACAAAGTCGCGGCCATTACCGCTCTCTGTGCCTAATTAGTGACATTAAAAACTTAAAACTTTGTCATCTTACAATTAAAACAATTATATTATACATTTAAAATGAAACCCTTCAAACGGCTTAATCGAGAATATTTAGTATTATAAAATGTATAATGTATATAATATACATTACTTAAAGGAATATTAAATATATTGATATAAAAACTAAAACTTCTAATTTATATACAAAATTCCTTCTAAGTTATTCCGGACTAGATCACAAGCCCTAAAATTCATAAATTCTATCAGGTTGTTAATTAATATTTATGACAGTCCCTGGATTAATTGAAATCAATTTTGATCAAACAAGCTTTACGTCACCTAATGGATAGGAGACATAGATAAGTTAGTTTTGGTAATACTAAGATAGGATTTATTAATTCATTAAAAATATTTGATTGCCTGGTAAATCGATTTGTATATAAAGTGCTGTATGTATTGAAATATATTTAACTCAAAACGCAGTATCTCGAAAATCTCGGTTCGTGGGGAACGGAGTGTTGTAAAACTAGTTTTCCTTGAGGCTCTGCTCCCATTATGCCATTTCCGTACCTCACTTTCCGCCGTGCTTTGCTCCACTGCCAGAGCAAGGAAATAAAAATATTTCATCAAGTGGGAACCGAATCCACGACCTGTCTCGCTTACATTAGCACGGTTATGTCCCTGCAGCAGTAAATGCCTATAATCTGAGCATAGCAAACAAGCGCTAAGCAAGCATAAAATACTCATATATATCAATTACGTAAGTAAAGACGCTGAGTAGGCTCAAGCACCTGACTCACAATTTATCACAAGGCGCAGACATGCCAGTCACCAAATTACTTCATACAGAATATAACAAGCCATAAACGTAGCTTTATAATATTTCTAGTCAATTTAATGAAAATATTGTTAAATTTCAGACTAAAATTCGTAGTGCAAATTGGTAATACGATTCCCACTCAGGAGAATGATTAAAATTAATTTACTTTTATATTTTCAAATATCTGGCAACACAAAGCGAGGCATTGAGTTCCACTACTTAAAATACAATATCTGAATTTGGGTGAAAAATGGCAAACGAATTGGTCAACACTCTGTCTGCTCTTTACCTTTCCACATTTTCATTACCACAACGACCGACACCTTCTTAAAAAATCAATAGGGCTAACAGCATTAAGCAAAATTTCGAAAACAAAAAAAATAAAGGAATTATTATCGCATTAGCTGCTTAAGACAGAAAAACAATCTCTAAAAACCGAGAGATTTTTAATATTTCATATTTTTTTATATTGAAACACAGTATTATTTTTCTTTTTGATTTATCTGAAATTCAAATGAAATCTCAAAGAAACCTTTACCAAATATTGACAGGTGCGACGAAACGATTTCCTATCCAGTCAAAAATAATGGTCGCCCATTTTACGCAATAGCCGAGGTAATTAGATCATCCTGAATTCGTCGGCGGAATCACGTTGTGTGAAATTTGAATAATTTTGCATCGTGTTACGCGGACAGAGAAAATAGGCTTCGTAATACCCCTATTTCGAACCATATCGAATTATACTATAATGTCACGTTTAGTACGAGATACTAGTATATGTCGGTTGATATACACAATTATATTTTTAAAACATAATTATGTTTTTTTTTAAAACGCGGCTAAATTCCGCCCCAACACGCAATGCCAGAATTTGACCTAAAGTGGAAAACGAAGTGACGTAACACCAGTTTCCCTCTGTTTACCCTGCTACATATGGAATATAGCATGAAGCTGAAAAAAAAGTTATAATTATCTCAAGAAGCTATAGATCGTATAAACATATTACTATATTCTTATAGGTAAACATAAAATTCATGTTATACATATATATGAATCGCCCAGGGACCCCAAAAACTGGGTACAAGAAAAAGCAGCCCAATTGAATTATGTGTCCCTATCAGTATGTATAAGATTGATATTGGAGAATAAATTGTCTCCACCGCTTCACTCATGAAGACGGTAGCATAAAAATTGCGCACTAAAAATATTCTTATCATGATAAAAATATATAGAAAACTCCGCTAAGTAAAGAAAATATTTAGGAATAATGTAATAAATATTTTTTTATGTAATAAGTAAAATAGGTTTATCGTAATTGCAGCGTAGTACGCTGTATTCCGCGAACAGCAGGAACAGGCAGGCACCGTTAAAATTCTCCGTTCCCCATTTTTCGCCCAATTCAGAAGGCATTGCGTGTTGAGAGACTGAATTCAACGCTGCGCTATACCTCGACACCAGAGCGAGGAAATGAAAATATAAATTGAAATAAATAAACAACATAACAAAAGAAAATATATGTACGAGTACATAAATTTACAAAATATATGAACTCCAGATACTAATATTTTAGGGTTAACAAAAGCACAATGTTAAAGTACTTCTATATAATAAATTCCTATATAATGTAAGCTCTTCCCCTACTATGATATGTTAAATAGGTTCAGAGGTCGATAAGTACGGTTCTAAGTAAGATCCGGTCCCTTTTAATATGGTTCTAATACATCCTATAAGTAGCACAGCGTGAGAGTGTAATAGTTATGAATTCGATTCTCACTGAATGAATTATTTAATTTTTCCAATTCCTTCCTCTGGCAACCTGACAAAGTACAGCGTTAAGTTCCGCCACGCAATGTCTCAAATATTTAGTGAACACTGGGGAACGGGAATGTTTGCGCCATATAGAAGTTAATGTGTTCAATAATCAAAATTATAATATTACTGCCAAATAAATTTACAAACTGAGAAACAACATGGATATTGTATTCAAAAGAAAATTTATGCATTTATTTAACACTGTACAGTTAAAATACTCGGATATCTACATCATCCCCATCAAACGTTACTATTACGGTTATAGTAAACTACAGGAACTTTACGAGAGTGACTTCTGAACACATATTTGGGGTATTATTCGTAAACTTTGAAGTATTCGATGACCCGGATTTACTGTACCCCCATTTACTCTCTATGACACTTCAACATCCCTTCTCAAATAGAAACAACGCTGATGTGTTTGACGGTTCTACGCTACCCTTCTTTGTGAAATTTCCCACATTTATACGTGTAATTTAATATAATATTTTGAAATTGTCGGGATTTACTTCAAATATTCTAATATAATATTATGTTTCTGACTGTAAGCCCGATTGTTGCGCGTTCGATTTCTGTTCGGGGGAATGAATTATTTTCATTTCATTGCTCTGATATTGCTTGGTGCATTGTGCAAAGTTCCACCATTCAATGCGCGGAAATTGGGCGGAAAGTGGCGAACAGAGTGTTTTAATACTAAGTTTTCCTTGGTGCAGGATACAGCGTGAAGCTAATAAGAAGCTAAGGATTATTTAGCCATATATGTATGTATTCCATACGTGAAGGATTGTAAATATAAATATGCGATGATAATTTATTTACTAAAAACAAACCATTCAACTATTACGATAACTACAATAAAATTGTATAGGTACATAAATATTTTTTTTATTATGATTGTATAAATGTCTAATATTTATCGAACAATTTTTATCTCAAAATTAAGTTTGATCAGTTTTTTCGTATATATTTTCATATTTCTAAATCAAAAACAATAAATTAAAATTAAAATCGTTTTAATGGAATTAATACACAGATTATAAAACAAAAATCTCGTATATTTTGTACCATTCCGTATTTATATATTCGGAACCCTGTCCGATACTTGTTAGGTACACACTTATCCAATTTATTTGGGTACACTCGAGTCGAAATTTAAAAGGACTTGGGCGATTTTGGTTTTGTTTGTAATGCCCTAATTCAGATTTGATGCCGTATATTGAAAAATTATTTACATAAAGTCCTATATAAATTTGCTCGGGATTAGACTTTTAAATGTGTAACGCGAAATTACTTATTGAAATTTTACTGAACAAATAGTGGAAAAGAATTGGAAATTATTCATTTAATTTTTACCAAAGTTCATAACAACGCTAGTAATTATGTGTAACAATCGTAGTACTTTTCTAAAAAAGTCTAGTGACTTTTTTAGAAAAGTAAGTGACGGGTCTCTACTTTTTATGGCAGTGTTAGGAGTTATATAAGTTAGTCTTTATATATTATTTCAAATATATAAGTTACTAGCGGCCCGCTCGCGGTTGCACCCGCGTAAAGTATGTTATTATTAATTTCTGTCTCCATGACTACGTCCTAGTGATGTCTATGCATTTGTAGTAACGAAGTTTCATACAAACTTTCGACCCCAAAAACAACCCCTTAGAAGTCGAATATTGCAAATTCCCGTCTTAGCGAGCACCTACGTCCTATAAGTGACTCCTATGCAAAATTTGAGATTCCTAGCACATGTAGTTTCTGAGATTTCGTGATGAGTGAGTGACCTTTCGATTTTATATATATAGATAATTATCAATGAACATTTGTGTGATGACATCGTTCAGTTCGTCGAGGTAAGGCGGGGCGTTGAGTTCTGCCAATCAATACAAAATAGATTCAGAAGCTGGTGGGAAAACGGAAATGGAGTGTCTTAACATTCCTCTGCCTACCCTGCTATATGCGGAATACAGCGTGAAGCTAAAAAAACACAAAAAATACCTACTATCCAATAGTTCGGTCAATTTCATAGCAATTTAATTGGATTCCACACTGCCCGACATGTCACTAGCCATACTATGATTATTTGTTAAACAAACCAAAACAAATAATATCATCGTGTCCATTAAATTAATGAACGTTATTTAGCGATTTACACCTAAATTTATTTTGTTAGTTTATTTACTAATAGATAGATTCAATAACAATATTTTATTATATTATGAGTAAAATATTATAAGGTAATTTTGGTGTAAGCTAATGATGTTTGACGGTACTTACACCTATGATCGGTTGAAATACATAGTAAGCAGAGAACGGAGAGCTAACGCTAGATTCTCGACTCAATTCTGCCTCGCAAACTCGAGATGAGAGAGAGATTTATGGAGATGGTGCATCAAAGTAAAAATATACATTTTTAAGCTTCACGCTGTACATAAAATTAATCAACTCAACAACTTCTGTTACTTTTAATAAGAAAAAAATAATTTCTAATAGTGGTAAGAGTATGTATGTGCAAGTAATATTTTCCAAGTTTAGATTAGATTTAATGTTTTAGCTTTTGCCTCAGGAGCGTAATATTGATCTAATAAGCCACAAACTTTTGCTTAAAAGAAAGCGAAATGTTTTGTATAAAATTTAAACTTTATATATTACTAGATTAGTCTTTTTTATGAAAGGATGTTTTTTTATGAAAGTTACGTCAACTATTATTATTAAAAAACCTAAGCATATTTTTCCACATAGAAAAAAATTAAGACTCTTCCTAAGCGGAGATTGAACCCACAATCATGTCATTTACATTTATACGCTGTGTCAGTGCATCGGCTTTATTTTCCACTACATATACCAAATTAAAGAAATTTGAGCTTCATTACTTCATTAAGTTATAATGAAGCCAGACTAATGCCGGAGGGCAGTGGGGACGTGCTAAAAGCATTTGTACACGACGATTGTAAGTTGGAATCCCAAATGGGAAAATGTTTGAAATTTAGATAGATACATATACGTATTTACCAAGTAAATTAGAATAGATCGTTGCTTTCATAGAGTAAGATACATTTATTCTGTTTTAAAATTGAGAATATTGACATATTACTTCTGTTATTTTTATTTTTTATTTCAATATGCTGTAGTGAAATCTTTAGTGATTTTACTCTTGGATATTCACGCAGCAGCTACATTATGTAGGAAACCCCCTATTGTAAAGCACTCTCCACTTTCTACCTTATATGCAACAGAGTGTTAACGCTACACAAATGGGTAAAACTAAAGAAAAATCACCTTAAAAAAGAAAAGAACCCTAAACTTCAATGATACCATAAATGTATTCACTAACTAAGCCATTTTAAGAATTCCTAAGATATTTTCCAGGTCTTTTTTCATTTAGACAAGAAGTTAATTCCACAAAGTCAACAGTCGGGTCTCATCAAGATTAACGGGTGTCCTCAACGCTGCAAACTAACAGCTGCACTAAAACGGATTATAAATGGTCCATCCAGATAACTTTGACTCTGTCGCATTTATCTTTTTAAAGATTTAAGGCCACTCTTGCCTCTTGGACTCTTTACTTCTGCTATCGCTGTAAGCAGGGTGTGTTTTTAAAAGAAAATAAAATGGTTTTTTTTTCATGCGTTACGTAAGAACGTGGACTTAAGGTTTTCATGTAATTCGTGGGGATTTGTTGTAATATTTTTATATTCTTAGATTTGAAGAGGATATTTTTAGATCCACGTTTTTATTTTAGCTCCATTCTATCAGCCTCATGTTATTAAGACACTCCGTTCCCCATTTTCCGTCGAATGTTTCTCATCGCGTGTTAAGTGGCGGAACTCAACGCCGTACTTTTGTGTGGGTCAGAGCGAAGAAATGAAAATATTAATTAATTTATCTATCTAATAGATCGAACCCACAACCATCGCGTTACAGTCACACCTTTGTGCCTCTACGCCACGACGGCCTAAAGCCGTTTTTTATCTTCATTTTTATCAGAGAAAAAGAAAAGCCAACATTACGTAGTTTTTCGTCCTGGCATTAACTCCAGCTTTAGGGTCTGCATGTCTATTTATATATTACAAAAATCTATTTTTTTATATTTTCTCATCACTCTTATTTATTTTAGAATATATAAATATTTTTATAGATCCAGTATTAGGGGATTTCACCAATGTCACGAGGTGTAATATTTCAGTCAAGCAATATCATAAGCTATATCCTTTCTGGGTCAAACGTAGGCCAAATTACATTATTCTAGAATCTAGATCAATGGTGATTTATTTACAATCTATAGAGATAGGCTCAGCCTTTTTGTAGTGTTCAAGACGATAAGTAGGTATCTTGGGTTTCATATGCTTTACAATTTTCTAAAATAATGTTATAAATAATTTATTATGCCTTACTGAATCTTGTGCTAATACACTCCGTTTTCTACTATCTTCATTAGTTTTTTTTGTTGTTTAATGGTGTCCAATGCTGAAGTTCGTCAACCGCTATTAAAATATATTTTAAGTAAAGTTTGGGAGATAGAATCGCCTTAATTGGACAAGGATGCCTTCGACCATGTAACAAAAAAATATTATTATATAATGTTTAGTCTCATATAATGTGATTGACCGTATCTGTGTTCAAATTATATATGTTGCGTAAATATAAATATATAAAATAAAATAACCAAACTGGATTAAATAACCATAATGAATAAAATAATTAAAATAAAAATTCTTGACCAAAATCTATAATATTATTAAATTTTTTATTAAAAATATTTTCATATGAAACAAGAGTTATTATTGTAAAGAATTTTAACGAGCAGCTCAACTACGACGAAGTCGAGACAGAATAAATTGCTTAATTCGGTGCATACGATCACCAATTTAGTGGAATGCGGGTCAAGAGCTTCAATATTTAATTTTTATTTTTGTTTCGAGAATATTAATATTACTTTTGCTTCGTTCTCTATCTTTGTACTGTATTCTTTATTTTCTATGGTTGTATAAGTTTCATAATATAAAAAAATATGTTAGATTTTTATATAGCAGCCCTTAGTTCTTTAAAGAAAACAAAGGATATTGCAAGAATGAGAAACTCTAGTCACATTAGATATCCGAAATATTGAATAGGTCTTCTAAATAAAAATTGAACCCGTGACCACCGCTTTAATCAATTACATCCTATTTGTCGGAAACTGCTATATTATATACGATACAATAAAACTGATAAGAGCTGGCATGGCACAATAGGATGATGTGCCTTTAAATTTAATTCTTCACTCAGGGAAATAGTTTAGATTGTTTACACTTTCGATGTACTTGTAAGACAACGTCTACCACTCAACACGCAATTTGTCGAATTTTAGAAAAAACAGAGCAAGAGAGTGTCTAGAGCAATATATACTTTTTGATGAAAAAAAATTAATAAACATTTCTCTAAGTGGGAACCGAACCCACAATCGTCACGCTTACAGCAAAATGTAACAGCGCCACGACCGACTCCAACATCATAACATGTTATAAAGAACTCAATTTAAGTTCAGAAAAATCTTTATGAATTTGACATCAATGGAACACCAACCAATTCTAAGTCCAAGGCGCATGTTACGATTGCTTTAAAATGTTGTCATCAGAACGGAATTTATATTGGATAGAGGAAGCCGCTTTGGGAAATACAATATTTCTTTTAATTTTAACTTTAATTAGAATTTTATTTTATTAAATCGATGTAGCTGGTATTTATAATATTTTAGTTATGTAGGTTATTACTGAAAATATGCCTTGGAATGTAAAATATACAGTATTTTTTTTAAAACGTATTTGTACAATTAATTATTTATGTTACCAGCTAATAAAAAGAAACATATTTAGAGTTTTTTTTAAAAGACTAATCAACGTCGTTTCATACCCTTGCCAGAGCGGTGAAATTAATAAATGAATCACTTCCCCTAGGGAAGATCAACGCCACAAGCATCATGTCAGATGCTATGCTACGAATTAGGATATAAAGTCATGCAAGTTTAGGATTTAAATTCGAGGCCAATATAGGCGCAAGGGCACAAGCGTGCTACTACAACGACGTAAACGCGACGACGAGTGGACACACTCGAGGAAAATAAATATTTAATATTCCTCCATTGCTCTCTCTGGTAACGAGGCAAAGCACGACGTCTGTATTATGTAAAGGGGGTTACAGGCAGGATTGGCAACATCTTAAGAAGAGCTTCCATAAAAGCTATACTCAAGAATAATAAAAAAACAATCCTCGACACCAGTGAAAAGTAATATTTGTTTTAGTGTGCAGTATGTAGGACTTTACGAATGCAGACTAAGTCAGTCAGATGTGTGTAAGCATATAGCAAAACATCCTTATTTTAGTAGATCAGACAGTTGGACTCTTCCTACCACCGGGGAAGGGGAAGGAGGCAATTATTCGTTGACGGTAGTTTGATATAATAATTATGTCAACCGACAGATAGATGCCACCTCAGTCTACCCGTGACCACAGACTACTGCAAAGTCTTCGAAACTTTTGAATTCCAAAATACTAAATACAAAATATTGACATATAAACCGGTTTCATTTAAAATATTAATTTACATTACTATTGATATAAACAAATTAATACCCACCTTAAGAAAACATTAACATTAAATAAATTTAATGAATTATTACTTAGAATAACGTAATATGATATAACCGTAATATAACTCACCTAGAATTAAAAATATTCACATTTCAAGTCATAAAACTACAGATCTCGACCTTTGCTGCACTTTAATAGGGTCACGGTCATATCAATATTCTTAAGCGGGCTCGCGGCGTTCGTGATTAAATTCATTAAATGCGGCGAACGTACTATTTAAAATATGTATGAGAGATACAGTTTTCATTAAAAATCTGAAAAATTTTAAAGATAATTTAAAATGTGTTTTTCTGGATTTAATTAACAATTTTAAAATTAATTAGAGGTCTGTCGTGGCGCAGGAGCACGAAGTGTGACTCTAAACACGATTAGTTGTAGGTTCGATGGGATGAGGAGATGAAATATGTAATAATTAAATTTATATTTCCATTTCTTTGCTCTGATATAGAGGTAAAAGGGGGGCGTTGAGCTCCGCCGCACACACGCGCAATGCCTCCAGAATTCGACAGAAAGTAGGGAACGGAGTGTCGTGTGTCGTGTCCTGCTGAGTGCAGGATGCGTGAAGCTGATTTAATTTATTATTTAATTCAATGTAAGTGATGGAAATTATGTAAAAACAAGCGCGAGTCGGGGTCGCCCACCGAGGGTTCCGACCAAAAATTGGAGGTCTCGAGCTTTTTGTGAGATTCCAGCTTAGCCAGAGCCCTTTCATCTGATATCCACTTGAACTAACTAGGTTTTAATGCCGCCATTTTTTTTTTAATCAAATGTAGAAATACGATTTTTTCAGAAAATCAAGGACCCATAATCAGTAGTAGTAGCATAGGCTATAAATTTCGACTCGATATCTCCAATAGTTTCTGAGATAGAGGTTCTTGACAGATAGACAGACAGGCAGACAGACATTCGGACGGACGAACGGACAACGAAGTGATCTTATAAGAGTTCCTTCTTTCCTAAATAGGTACGGAACCCTAATTAGTACAGAAATTCATTTCCTATAACTTAAAGGGCTCGAATATTAGTGTATCTTACAGAAACGAATCTAAACTAATATAATAAAGCGGAAGAGTTTGTTTGTTTGTTTGTTTGAACGCTAAGATCTCTGGATCTACTGGTCCGATTTACATTGTTTTTGTTTTGTATGAAAGCTGCATTCTTCAGAAGTGCTATAGGCTATATAACATTACATTACACATATAAACTAATATATTTTAAAGTACTTTCTAATTTGACATGCAATTTATTCTGCCATGTTAATAACAACCGTCGCGTCGCTACGCAACCGCGTTCGTTCCCGCGTCATGTTGATGTTCATCCTTATGAAGTTTGATAAATAATTAAGGAGATGTCACTGATTCGAAATGACCTAGCCTTCGGGCGGCATAGTATGAGTATGACCGACGCGAAAATATTCTTATAGTTCAAGCAGGCGTAGCCGCGTCCGGGTCCACTAGTATAACATAAACAAAAATTAATAAAGACGTTTATAAATGTTTTATAAATGTATAGGTATATTAAATTTTAACATAAAAAATTTAGGTTAATTGAAATTTCAGTGTACAAATTTCATGTACACATACATGTATGTGTAAAATCAATTAATTCACAAGTGGGTATCGGCAAAGTAGAATCGAGACCCTCGTACAATTTTTTACATCATTGGATGAGAAATGAACGAACGGAACGCCGCATGAAATGTACTTTTAATAAAAATATTTCTATATAAAATTATTTTAATTTTACGCATATTATCCTTTATCTAGCGACTTAAACTAAACATTTAAGGTTTTCTTTGCCTACTCTGCTATGTGCGGGATACAGCGTGATGCTAAAAAAGTACTAAAACCATTTAATTAATATATTTTTAGGTCAAAAAACCAAACAAAAGTGTTAGTATACAAGCAAAGCCATTTATATCTCATTCCTCTTAAAAGGTTCTTTGTCATACACATTTTGTTTTATACTTCTCTTTGGGCAAAGCTCTAATCTCGAGATCGTTTATTGCGTAGAAACCTTGCAATATATATATTTTTTCTTTGTGCAGAAATCGCCAACGGCTACGTGCAGTCTTGGAAGCAAACAGGTAAGTAATACATTTATATATTTACTTTTATTTGAGAAAACGTCGTAACCTACTATAAATTTAACATTTTTTTATTTAAATGGTTATGATGGACCAATTTCGTATGTGATTATGGGGGGCATGTAAATGCGATGATTCTGGGTTCGGTTTCCACTCAGGGTAACTTTTTTATTTCTCTACTGTAAGACAAGCGTGACCTTGAGTTCTACTGTCCAACCCACAGTGTGCTGGTTATGCATAGAAAACAGTGAAAGACACTAATATAATATGAACATCATGATACAGGCTGTTCTGTTATTTGATGGTTGTATATTCATATATAAATGAGGGAAATGTAGGCAATAGCTTATGCGGCTTTACCCTCTTGTACAAAATAAATAATTTACTATGCTTTGCATAAAGATCTTGAAAATTCTCCAGTCTCATTTTTGAACCAATTTTCATTCTTACTTCGCTGCTTCTAACCATAGTGTGATGTAATATAGCGTACAGCCGTGCTCAGTAAATGGTCTCCAACTACAGTATTTTTTTAAAATTTGAAACAGTAGTTCCTGAGATATCTACTTGTATGTTTATGTAAAATGAATAGCTAGCTACATATATATTATTTCATTTAATTAAGAAAGAGAATTATCATGAGAAAATTTTACAATGATTTATAACTACTAAAATCAGTTTCTTGTTTAAAATCCATCATATTTAGCTTTTAATTATACATACACTTCGTATCAATTTTTAAGGAAATCGTATTATTCATATTCCTATCCTCGACACGCAATACCTCCCGAATCCGCAACTGTGCTATTAACATTTTTTTACTTAAATTACAATACTAAGCAATTTAAGTAAAAAATTAAAATATATTTGTTTTTAATATTAAATACAATCATCATTATAAATCACAAGCGTGCGACTGTTACCGCGATGGTTGTGGGTTCGAATCCCATTTGGTGACAAGACCAAACGCCGCGATGAGTTCCGCTACTCAACATACAATGCCTCAAGAAGTCTTAATGGGGACGAAGTATCTTAACACTAGGTTCCCAGGTTCCATCTGAACTAAAAACAACGTGAAGCTAAAAAAGTATTTTAAATTATTATTAAACCTTAATCTACTTTAACGCTGCTTTTTAATTACTATTCAGTTTTATACATAAATGGTAATTTAAATGGAAACACACGAAGATTACTATCGTACATTTTATCTGATATTTCTTCATATAAAGCGTTGTGTAAACACGAAATTGCCTATAATTAGTTTGAGAACTTTCACCAAAAGTTCAACTAAAAAAGAAATATATTTCGTGAATCCGAAATCGTTTATAAAATTTAATGAAAGCAGTTATCAAAGTTCGAGAAAAGAATAATTTAATAAAAGTCTGAGGAATACTTTTAGGAATTTTCCGTAGGTTTATTTATTATTTTCTCGTCTCACGAGAAAAATATATCTAAAGAGAATTTTATATAAGAACCGTTACGAACGTTTAATCACAGTCAGAATTATTCAAACTGGCACAAGTTTGACTTTCCAAACAATTTAGGTATTTGTACAAATATTTTAAATATCTGGTTTATACATATCGGTCTTCTGATTTTAATTGTATCAGAAATTATTTTATCAAAAACTGTTAGAAACTTTAAATGTACGCTTATTTTTTTTTAAATGTTACTTTTGATATTAATTACTAACTTTCTATATTATCGACCAAAAAAAAAAACGAAATGACAATACAATAAGAAATGAACTGTCAAAACAATAACTGTCCGATCAAAACAAAACATTGACAACAAACTTCCCATACAGCTTCAACCATAAAAATAAAATATATTCATAACATGTTTACACAAGAATTAATAAATCATAAATCATCAAACGGATTCAAATTAAAAAAATCAACCCACCGTGAATTGAGATAAACTTTTCTCGTCCATCATCCAGCACATAGCACGGCCACTGTACTAACACAACTTGAACTTAAAACTTTAAAAGTCAAAAAACACTATTTTAACTAAATTTTAATTAACTCAACTACATTTTACTATAGTCACCAACTTAACACCGAATCCAGACTTCGATTTTTTCTCAGAAGCAAATAAAACATCGCACTCTCCGCGGAGAGCTGTCAGCTCGTGCTGTATACCCGACCGTCGAGTACACACTACCATAGGGCGTACGAGAGCCGCCACGCGCGTGCGTAGAACAGTGACTTCACTTTGGTGGACTTATTCACTAGTTAATTAATATATCAACTTTTCTACCCTCCTGTGTTAGAAGAGTCTCTTAATAAAATATTTGATTTGGTCTCTTCGATGTCGCTCGAGTTAACTTGGACTCGCAAAATGTAAACTTTGCTTGTAACTAAACAAATTTTGTAATGGACCTTTTGCTTTGCTTTATCAAATATCTCTAAGTTTTGATTTGTTTGGTTTTATATTATTTGGGTACTGTTTTCTAATAGATATAAGATTAATTTCAATATTTCTTTCATTATTTGTTATTAGCAACAAATAAAGTTATTGATTCTATTATGAGAAGACATAATTATGAATCTACATAATATGTCTGAAAATGTCAATTGTGGATTTCACTTAAAAAAATATTTATAGCATTTATTACAAGCAATATTTATTTAGCTTCACGCTGTTTCCCGCACATAGCAGGGAAGCCAGAGGAAACTTAGGAACCTAGTATTAAGACACTCCGTTCCCAATATAACATTTCGTCAATAAGCTCGTGGTGTAAAAGAATAACTTATTATCTGACTGGACAGTTGGGGGTAAATCGGAGAACTCTGGCATTAAAATTCGTTTACTCAGTCTTATTAAGTAAAGCACTATGTTGACCCCCTTACAGCTGTGTTTATAAAATGAATGGAAATTGGATATTCAACTCAGTAATAATAAGCAATCCATACCCATCAAATTATAAATATAAAATTAAATAAAATATAAAAAATAATAAATAGGCCGTAGTGCCACAGTGTGACACTAGTAAGTAAATTATATTGCATTTAAATAAAATAATATTTCAGTATATTACATTTGAATCCCAAGCACTCATACTATAACTAACGCCCAAGCACCATTCACTGTACCAATACTCTAAAATCTCACTTGAAAACTGAAATTCACATATAAACACGATCTTGTTATTTCTGTATGTTCTGGCTGAGCAAATAGCAGGCGCTAATGTCATTAAGGTAGCGATACAAAGAGAATAATTCCATTTACTATGTTTATGTTTGACTGAGTTGTATGAATTAATTTAGTTTGTATTGAGCGTTGAGGTGGGTTTGGAAATTTATTGAATTTTGTACCATGAGTGTAATAAACTAGTTTTTGTTCGCAACTTTTTGTGATATGAAAATGGAAAATCTCATTTTTTTACCGTTAAAATAAGAATTTCGAGATATTCTTGCGTAGTGATCCCCTACACTTTCTATTTTTACAATAATCCAAATTCTATATAGGTTTTTATGTGCAAAACATAACGTGAAGCTCATAGAAAATTATTTATTTTCCTTGTATCATGCTAATAGCATGGTAGGCAGTAGGAACCGGGGACCTTAGTGTTAAGACGCTCCGTTCCCATTAAGACACTTCCGTGTTGAGTAGCGGAATTTAATGCTGCGCTTTGCCTTGTTACCAGAACAAGAAAATTAAAATATTAAACTATTATAAAAATACAAAAAAAATCTAAGGATTAAACTATTTGCATTAGAATGCGATAAAAGAGAATGCTTACTGAACAATTTTCTTAGTAGCAGAAAGAGGATTAAACGTAAGGTCTGAAGGCCGTCGCTTGCCATTAAACATTGTTAACTGTGCCACTTTAATACTCACTGTATGCAAATAAGTATTAATTTAAAATTCAATTTACTATATTTTTTATCAGCTCAGATCACTCTGTTTTTTCTTTTGCAAACCCCTTCATTTACGTAAGTATACTGACAATATAAAAAGAGTTTCCTTGTTTGAACTTATCTCACAAACAGCTAGTTGGAATGAAATATTCTGGCTATTTGTCGATAATTATTTTTATGCCATCCACCGTAGCCATAGCCAGAGCTACGTCGATCAAAAAGAATAGTCCTTGTGACATAAATATTACAAATATATTAAATTAAATGTTTTTTTTTCTATGAAATACTTACACTATTTGGATATATCCTTTTATTTGCATTCTAAATCTCTATCTTGTAAATTTACTAAATAATTTCATAACTGTAGAACCTCCACTAAAAAAGTCTACATATAAAGTAAAGTAAGTAAGTAAAAAGTCAAAAATGTATTTAATGAGTGATCTTCATTCATAATAACCAGTAGACAAATTATATAAGAAATATATTAGTTGGCATTCCGTCCTACACTTTCACGTTTATTGGCTAATATAATATCGAGTGGCGGTCCTTACCAGACCGGAAGTAATGTCAATATGTCAGACACAGTTCACCCCACGTAGAACCAATCAAACAACTTTAGTTTGCTGTTTCATTCTTTATAATTAAATATTTTCATTATAATACATACTATAAAATTTTAATTATATAAAATTATAATATATATGGTAACGGGCACAAAGTTCAGTTCAGTTTTCGAATAAACTTGAGATGGCAATTAAAAAATGTAAACTTTTTCCTCTCAGATAAATTTTCTTTTCATTATACTACTCGTATTTCATTGATGTTAGAGAAACTATTCTGTATTGTATTGTAAAATCTCGAATTATATACTTTAGTGTCTCACATGCTTGTGAGTTTAATCGCCACTCGAGGACGGAAATATTTAAATAATTATCGATATGCCTGGTAAAGAAAAGTGCAGCGTTGGGTTCCGCCGCTGGATTCCGTTGGGTTCCGCTAGATATCACAAAGTAGGACATAAAGTGGACACCATTATCCTTAAATATGCAGGACGAAAATAAACCTTGATTATTGTATTGATACCGTAGGTACAGTATAATGCGTAGATTATTCACTTAGTGAGCGAAGTCGAAGGAACTCCCTTGTTTTTCATACTAATTCGCTATAAAGTGCATCTGGCTACATGTACCTAATAAGTTACTACCTAACTTAGAAATTAACCACGTTTGACAGGTTAACACGTATAATTTATATTTGCATATCTGTATATGCATAAATGCATAAGATAATGTTGCAATCTTGTTGGGGCGGTTATTAATATAAATCAATAATATTTAAGTCCATATATTTGTTAAAAAAACATTGATTTATAATATATGTTTAAAAATACTATATAATACATCTTAATTAAATTTTAATACAATATTTGAAATCACCGGTGCACTTCAGAGTTCCTTATTTTTAAAAAAGATCCTAATAAAAAGAGAAGATTCATGTAATAAATCTAATTTATTATTTTTTTAAAAGATATTAGAAAAAAATTGCGTTCCCCATTTTAAAATATCAAAAATATAAGTAATTAATTATATTTCAAAATATTTATTTAATTATATTTAAATTATTTTCATTTCTCCGTTCTAATAGATAAACCACGGAATTGAAACTAAAAAGGCAAAAACCATTACTAATAATATACAATATCTTAAAATTGAGCAGAAAGTAGTGAGCGGATTGTTTAAGATACTCCGCTCAAACATAAGATTCCCTCTACCTTCCTTGCTATGCACGGAAAAGAGCATGAAATTGGTTTTTATGAATATTTCCATGAGTCAGGATTGAACCCATAACCATCATTAGTACGAAAGACAATGTAGGACATAGAATCATATATCAATATAATAGCTTTATATATGTTTAAATATGTAGGATAACAATCTTAAGCATCGAATAACTGTAATAATTGAGTGAAATTTGCTGGTAATTGTAATGACTTAACTATTACATAGATTGGTCGTTCAGCTTGTGTGGATAATTTGAAAGTGTAATATTCTAAATTAAATGTAATATAGAGATATGTAGATCTGAATGTATCAACTTGTTGGATTTTAATCTCCAAATTAATAATTTTATGCAGTTTGCATAATTATAAATTAATCTTTTACCCAATAAATTTGCATTTTAACACAAATTCAGATTTATAAACTTATAGTTCACATTTTTTTCAACTTCAAAATATCAAACATTTATGTTTTCCTTTATAAAATGAATGTACAAACAATTTAGTGATATGTCACTCTTGCATATTTATAAAATTATTAACTATGTACCAACTACAAATGATGCTTTTTTAAATTTCAATCACTTCAAATGTTCATATTTATCATCTGAAAATTATACAAACTTAAACTAAATGCGCAGCTAAGCTCCTCCACTCAACACCCAGTGTTATCAATTTGGGTTAAAATAACAAAGTGACCTAACACAAGGTTCCCAAGTTCCCACTGCTTACCCTGCTATGTGCGGGTACAGCCTGAAGCTAAAAAGAACAACTTATTTATGTTTGCCTCGTTAAAAATAATTATATTTCCATTATTTTCACTATAAAATATTCGTGCTAAGTTTCTTTATTCGTAGAACTTAAGGTATTTAACACTAGAAGTGCCGAAGATTGACTCCCCCCTAGAACCGCCGTCGTGACAAATTTGTCCCATTCTACTTATTATATTGATTGTTGGAATAAGACCAGAAAATTATTATTAAAATAATTTGTAAAATATACAGACCACGTTTATTAATCAATTTAAAATCAATTATTATTCTTTAACAAACATAAAAGTACCAAAAAACAAAACACAAAGCAAGAATCAAATATTTCAAATACGTTCCAAGGTCGTGACAACTAACTGAATAACTCTTACAAAATTATAAGTTATTGAAATTAGTTTATATTATTATTAGGCCATGTAATGCATTAATATATTCTTCATCAGTGATACATCACAGATGATTAATAACATTGCGTGGTAATGCCTCCAGAATTCGGCGGAAAATGCCAGCGGAGTGCATAGCACTAGGTTCCCAGGTTCCCTCTACCTACCCTACAATTGCCCACATTTGGTATTGAGTGTTTTTCTGAAATTCAAGCCTAGCTTAGTCATCCTTTCATCTGATACCTCACTTGAACTAGCGGCAAAATTTCGTATTGACACCAATTTTACCCCATTTTTCAGGCTATTATTTTTTAAGATTTATACATAAATGTATAGTTTTTCAGATTTTTGCCTGAACTAGTACTATATGTAGATGCTAGCTGCCAAATTTCATAATTCTAAGTTAACTGAAAGTACCTTATTAATTTGATACCCTTTATAGTGTCGAAATACACGTTATTTACTATATAAATGGTCATATCTTTTTTTAAGGGTCCTTTTTCAGGAAATCAAGGGACTGTAGATTGTCATATAGTTGATATTTATATACTCATATGAATATCAACTCGATTTCTCCAAGCATTCCTGAGATAAAGGCACAGACAGACGTATGGACAAAAAAATGATCTTATAAGGGTTTTTTTTTTCTTAAAAGCTACAGAACCCTAAAAACTTAGGCATTGACTGCTAAACCTACTATTCAATTTGTTTCCGCCCCCGCATCGCCCTTTCACCTCAACCTCGTCCCCGAGGCATGAAAATATGTCAAATTATACCCTCAAATAATAAAATAATAATGGCGGGACAAAAATGACCCAGCGGCAGTTCTAGGCAAATCTATTTTTTTTTCAAAAAGTATGACTGCTATAAAATTATTTATATTTTTAATTAAATAAAGGTGTAAAATTGGTAATAGTCAAAAAGTTTCATCTACATACATTAACAAATAAAAAAGTTATATACAATCAAACTTGCGTTTGGGTCAAAAATGGGACGGCGGCGCTTCTAGTGTTAAGTAAAACTTTCAGCAAGCACTCGCAACTGAAATGCTTAGATAGTAAAGAAAAATATTTGAGTTTGGCTTTCTTTGACTATTGAACGTAAATAAACAAAACTTAGTTTTACCAGAATTTACAACAAGAAGAAGATAATAATTTATATTTAAACGAAAGTAGGTTATTATTTAGAACGATCTATTAATTTTATAGAGCAAGAATAGAACGCTTCTTGGGACTAGTTTTCTTTTTTTATATTAGTAATAGATTAGAAAATATAGTGATAAATCACTTTCTTTTCCTTCTGTAAGCAAAATTATATAGCCGTATATTTTTTACCCCATTAAAACTAATTAGTTTCCAGTTTGTTCATACATAATTTTAGATCTTTATCTATGATTTACAATTTAAAGTCATAAATGTAAATGAATTCTTAATAATAGGTAGTCGGTATAGATTTTAGTTGTAGCCCACCGCTCTGTTTGGATAATCAAATTGGATATCTCAGGCTAGGCCGGTCTTATGTAGCAGCACGGGTATGTACCAAGTACTGGACCAAGTCTAACTGTCTTTGTTCACGCTCTATCTCGCACCCAGCTGGATAGGCAGAAGGAACCTAGTGTTAAGACACTCTGTTCCCCACTTTCCGCCGAATTTTCCGAGGCACTGCGTGTTGAGGACCGGGACCTTAATTATCTTAATAGGAACGGAGTGTCTTAACACTAGGTTCCCAAGATCCCAATGCTTACCCTGCAGGATAGGGCGTGAACCTAAAAAAAAATACATCGTCTAACTTATGATTATTATACACGACAAAGCTATTATTACATAAACATTCATTTCTGTAAATAACAGAATAGACAAATAACAATTTTCTGTGATATATTAATGTCATGTCAACTTACACCTAGGCTTGACCGGTCGAAAGAGTCGACGTTTTACAGAACGGAATTATTTATTAAGGAACGAACACACTCCCCCCGGGCCCGGTACGGTCACGCCTGTATGATAAATTGCCTATAATTAATTGTACGTACGTTCATTACTAAAAATGTACTGTCTAAATTAATGTTAGATATTTAGAAAGGGTTTTCGTTGGGGTTTGAATTTAATATTGTATTTGTAATTGTGCTTTATTTTATTTTATGTGAGGACGGAGAGATTGTTCTGAAAACTCTCCTGTTTTCCAATGTGTTTTATAATTTTAGAATTAAGAAATTACTAACGACTTCGATTCTACTTCGATTTCCACTAGAAGGAATGAAATACATACTCAACACGGAATGCCTTTAAACTGTTGAGACATTGGGGTGAAAATTCCCAGGTTCAATAAACAATGTCTAAGGAG
Source organism: Heliconius numata (assembly GCA_016802625.1). Taxonomy (NCBI): domain Eukaryota; kingdom Metazoa; phylum Arthropoda; class Insecta; order Lepidoptera; family Nymphalidae; genus Heliconius; species Heliconius numata. Next base: position 4,571 of record JAEBDU010013495.1, on the reverse strand, counting down.
TAAAAACGCTTAGACATTTTTATAAGCTTTACACCGAACCCCGCATATAAAGGATATATAACGTTCCCCACTTTTGATTTGCGTATTGATTGGCGTAATTGAACGCCGACCTTTGTCTTTTAGAGTGGGGAAATGAAAATAATGTAATCATTTCATTGACTAGGAATCGAATCACATATTGAATATCATAAAAGTGATATTAACACCCACAATATATCTACATTTCGATTCATAATTGATTTCGAGATACTTTAAGAAATATCTGAATATGTTACTACCACGCATTGCAGATTTTTCAACCCCCATACATAAAAATAACAGTATGTACAAACATATACACACACATAAAAAATTTACAAAGGAGATTTTCCAAACCTTCTATTTTACGTTTCATTACAAATAAAAAACCTTTTAATTAAAAATCTATATCCTTAATTATCGTTGAAATTTCATAAAGGCACTTTTACATGCTATTTATTATATTGAACCCAATAAACGTGGGCGTTAGTGTAGGCGGAATATCCTAATAATACAATTAATATAATGTATTAGTCTTCTAAAAATATATATAAAAAATGAGATCCGGTTGTGTATTGTTTACATTACGAGGTATATTTAAAGTAACAAAAATAACGATAAAGAAACCAAATAAAACAACCATTTTTCAAATACAACACAGGTTATTTAAGGGGTAACGTCAAATTATCCACGTTATATCCTCAGACGGGCACCAGGTGCGGTTTTGTATCGCATGACACTAAGTGACGACGACGGCAATGCTTTATATTACTCTTTTATTTCCCTTTTTCCTACTAATAGTATCACTGGGTGTGTAGAAATAGAGTAATCGATTGAATATTTTTATTGGTGTTAGAATTTGGTTGTTTTAAAATTGGATATTAATACCATGGAAAACAAGTAAAAATTTACAGTATAATATTACTAAAATAATATACACACATGCTATACGATATTATATAAAAAATGCTTGTTAGAATACACTAATCTCAGCAACTACTGGTTAGGTTTAAAAAAATATGTTTGTTATCTCAGGTAAAAGCTAGTATAAGGTAAGTCGGGGGTAAAAGTAGTATCTTTTGATTTTAGTTCCAATTTTTATTATCATAATCGAAAAAATGAAATATTTCATTTTTTCACTACCTCGCTCTGACGAAGAGACAAAACGCAGCGTTGAGTTCCGCCACTCAACCTACAATGCTTACCATCCACCATCTGCTACATGCGGGATACAGCGTGAAGTTTTAAAAAAAATACAAATTCAACAAATTGACCTGGGCGAAAAGGGTAGAAATGCTTTCGCTTTCAAACAAACGGTTAAGCGTAATTGTTTTTTCATGCGGCCGTGAACATGAAGTAACTTCCACGTGTGGGCACTTTGTGCTGCAAAAAGTTCGGCACTGTCCGGCCGGAGCTTATTTCATCATGTTAGTAAGTGGAATGTCGGCCACGATGCGTTAGTCCAAATTCATTTTGATACGCGGCGTTTATGAACTAGATTGTTAGAAATATGGGTATATATGTATGTGACAATCCCTTTTTACAATGTATGCAAGGTAAAATTTAATTTTAATATCATTGACAGACAGAGGGAATATAGTGACAAGACTCTCCGTTCCCCACTCATCACCCAATTGTCGAGATATTACGTATTGTGTGGCGGAGTGAAGAAGTGAAAATTCATTCCGCGAGTAAAAATCGAACCCACAATGGTCTTGTTTACGCTGTTGAGTCAGAGGCTGTATCACTGCACCACGACGATCTCTAGATATTATATATATTTATATAAATTTAATGTATTTTAAGTATGCAAACCTATATAAAATAATATTTCTTTGGACGAAAATATTTTCAGTTATTCTTAAAAGAGCTGTAAATTCCGCAATGTTTATTACATTAACAGATCTGCATATTGTTTCGAAGCCATAACTCAATGAGAAAACTTATCAAACGGTCAAAGTCTTGGTAACGGCTCCAGGGGAATAAAGTTACACTCATTTGCATACATTACCTTCTCACTTTTAAGAAAGTTAGCTATATTCCACTTAGTTCTTTTGCTTTCAGTATTTGAAAAGTTGAGAATGTGTAGTTTAACTTTTGTTTTACTTTTTTATGAATACTTCATGAATAAATGATATGGTAAATTTACAAGAAAAATAGTGTTTTTCTGGGAACCTAATATTCCTAATATTCCCATTATTATACTTCCGTTTCCCACTTTCTGAATTCTGGAGGTAATGCGTGTTGAGTAGCGGAATTCAATGCCGCGCCTCACTTCGCTATTACAGCGAGGAAATGAAAATGTTAAATATTTAATTTCATTCGATTCCCACTCGAGTGGGAATCGAACCCACAGCTTGCTAGGTAAACAAACGCACGCCTGTGCTCCTGCACCACGACTGCCCTATACTCGTATATTATGATTTAATTGGCAGTGCAGAAGCACGATATTTTTATTTCCTCATTCTGGAGAGCAACTATGGATTCTGCCACTTAACACCTTTAGAGTTCAGCGAAAAGCGGGGAGCTGAAGTGTCTGAATTGGCTGTGAATCTTAACACTAGGTTCCCAAATTCCCTCTGCTTACCCAGTTATGTCAGAGATCAGCGTGAAACTAAAAAAAATAAGATTTTATGAAATAAAACCGTCATAGAACATAACACAAAAAACATTAAAACGACTTAAATGTTTCAATACACTGTAACAACAATGTAAAGAAACAATACAAACCATATCGTAAGCTTCATTTAATAACACTTTTAATTTAATGAATGTACTGTCTTCATCAAAAGGCTTTGAAAGTTGAATGCAAATTGAAAGTACCCTTCGCTCTCGTGGGGAGGAACAGCGTGAAAATTATAAATTTATGTGGAAAGTTTGTTTTATATTCGCCCTAATGTTGATGCGAGTTCGTGTACTAATTAAGGTTTTGTTATATACGAGTACGTTGAAATATCGGTAATAGCGTATAGCCGGTAGAAAAAACAAACGAAATTGATTGTGTTTTGTTATTACATTGGCTAGGTTTTCATAGGGTTAAATTGTATTTTTAGCAAATATAATACGATGTTTTATACATATTTTTAATAGTATATGAATTTGGTTTCTTTTAGTAGTTGACTAGATATTGTCTAAACTTTGTACTTCAATTTCGAAATTGTATATCTTGAAAATTAATTAAAGCCGTCGCGGCGTAGCGGAACAGCGTCTGAATATAAGATATGCGACAGTTGTGAGTTCAATTCCCATTCAGGGCAATGGATATTGCACTATACTCACACTATACTATAAAACAATGGTATCAATCTTGCAAATAACAAGAGACATTATTTGAAGAGAATATTTAAATTTTATAATATAACTACTGAAAATGTTATCATTGATACACGTAGAATTGTAGAAAATATGACAATATATATATTTAAAATTTTATAATATTTGAGAAAATTTAATATTAGATATTTATTTAATGTCTTAAGTGGAATACAAGCAAAAGTAATGTATACTGAGGATTCGGTGAAGTTTCAAATTCTCTATGCTGATTACTGTTATAAAATTAGGATAACCGTTCGTTAAAATGTTTCTTTTTTTCCTGTTGATCCACTGGTGTTATAATGAAATGGAAATATAAAATAATAATTATACTACTTATATAATTTTATAAATTTGTATAAGTAGAATGGTTATAAAACAGAGTTCAACTGGAAAAAAATATTTATAATTATTTTTAAAGCGAAGAAATGAAAATAATAATAAACGAATGAGAATTGAACCCACGACTGTCGCGTTATAATCACACACTTGCGCTCCTGCGTCACAATGACATCAATAATCAACCCCAATATACAAATATACATATACCATGTACATACTCAAGAAAAGGACGTTTCGCTTCCCTTAGATACCATACAAACCCTAATAAACCAAAGGAAAAGGCCTTTCACTTTTGAACTTACGCCACTAAATACTTATTTCAATGTCATATTAATATAATAGCACGTTATAGACGTCGAACCATTCAAAATATCACACAATTGCCTAAAGATAACCAAACTTGGTTTTGTATTGTATCATTTCGAGCTCATTAGATACCTTTACAATGGGGGACAAAGCGACAGCCCGCATGTAAAATATAATTATAGCATTACAGACAGACAACTAATCATTTATATTGTTAGAAATGTCGATTGTTGATAGACTAGTATATTATAGTATAAGTAAAGTAGTAGTATAGTATAGTAGTAGTAATAGTAATGAACTAAAAAATGAATGGTTTCCAAGATACAGGTTCTAGTCCTGTTACATTAAAAATTTTATACGTCTACACGAGCTTAAGTAAGAAATTTAGAATATACAAATACTCTTACGCTTGCATACAACAATAGCTGCTTGTATGTTTTAAAAACGAAACGGAACGGAACTCAACGAGTCTTGACGGCCTCTAAACCCATAATATGAATTATATTATAATAAATAATTATAATGATACTTAATTTCTAATTAATTAAGAAACAAAATATATGAATGTCGAGAAGTAAGTTCTACAATATCGT